>MVJL01003017.1:0-12982 GCA_002156465.1 Macrocentrus cingulum | reverse complement strand
TGGCACACAACGCTTTATTTAATTTCCTACGAGTTTAACGGAATATTTTTTCAAGTGATTTTCAAATAAACGATATTTAATTTAAACGGTTCATCTCTTTTGAAGGATATCATAATTGCAATATGCTGCAAAATTAATGTAAATGAAATTATATTTCTAAGCCGATTTTATTTCTAAGCCGATTTTTTCTGTACATTATTTACTTATGTTAAATAAAACCGTTAAAATTGAAAATTTCATATCTCGTTTTATATTATGCTGAATTTCTAAATAAGTTTCTCGTCAATTTAATTGAAGCTATAGGGATTAGATAGAAAATTTTAAGTAGAAGTATTTCATAGTCTGTTGTGTTTGGGTGAAATCGTGGTAAATGATGTGTATGAGGAAAGAAATAAACTTTTGATTGGCAAGCTTTATCAAAACCAGTTAAGGCAAGCTGCACTCGGGGCTGATTGAACGAAGCAAACGATTTTGTAGGAGCACGTAGCAAAGAAAGTAGTGTCGTCAAGCTTTTTCTACTCCTCAGAATCTATTTTAGTTTGGGTTTAAGACGATCTTCCAATCGCGAAAGCAAAAGGACCCAAATACGAGAAAGGAGGACAAAGAAACCTGTGGGAAAATTGTTGGAAATTGAGAAAGATGTTTGAAGATAAAAATAAAAGTGAGAGAAACAAAAGAGTTAGAGCCTGAAAGAGAGAGGTAAAATGTTACGTCAGGAGGGGGGAGTTGCCGCATTGCACCCTCGCGATTTCACCTTGCGCGATCGATTCGAATTCTACGTTTCATGTTGAGCTCATGCCCCACTCGCACGCGGTAATATCCGTATATGGTCTAACCCCATACTTGATCACATTATTCCTTCCACCTTCTGCGACTAGTGTTTTCTCCTAGAGCGTGACGATAAAGTGCAGACCTCAGACCCTACTTTTCGTCCGTCCTTTTCGTCACGCGATTCTGAGCGACGCAAACGAGCACCTTTATGACCAGACCGCAATTTGTTTCACTGCTTTAAGAAATTTGATGCCTGTACAAGCTTTTCATTTTCTATTTCATCATTGTCTTATTAAAATTTATCACAGAGTTATTGGCGGATTTTTTTCCTCTTCTTTTGGCTATTAAATTTTTTATTGACGTAAACTATGTATATGATCGTACATATGAAAATTATATCATGCATGAAATATTTTATGGAATATAAAATAACTCATAAAAATAAAACCGCCCTATAAGGCAACACACGATGTAAGTCCGCTTTCTGACCACACGATAAAAAACGAAAAATATGACCTCTTAGTAGTATATCAATGTTGTTATGATTTAGAAAAGATAGACGGGTATTTTTATAAAAATATATCGTCGTGTAAGGTGACCGAAAGTGGACTCATTAAATGATTGCAATGTTTTTAGAATTTTCTACCCTTCAATTTTTATAAATAGGGACAAGCCGGGCACCTAAGATAATATACTGATTTTTTAATAATAGCCAAAAGTGTAAAAAAAAGGAGAAAAACTCGCTGAAAAGGATAAAGGATCGTTGAAATTAAATTTTTATAAATTGTCATTGGAGGATATAGTGTTCAAAACTATTGTGCTAAAACTAATGGCTAAATAATTATTACTTTGAACACAATAAATTCTAAGGATTTTAGTGTTTCAATTGAGTTCAGTCTCCGCAATACCTTTTGATTGAATTGAAAAATAAAAAGGAAGAAAAATGAGATATATAATTAAGTATACTTTTAATTCTAAAAAATATCAAACTGTTTAGATTTCCAAATAAATATTAAGTTAAACGTTGAAAATACAACAGTATTTTCATAGAGCTAAAAATCTGCATTTAGAATATTTTCAAATAATTTTATTTCCTCGAAATTTTCCACGTGCAAATAGCTATGCTAATAGTTAAATAAATAATTCATTGAATGTGTTCTCCATTGAAATTAATTAAGTCAACAACGACGACGGGCAAGCCGAAGACTTTGCCGATTTTTGTCCACTCGGAAAATGTGCTAATTTGCAGCTGTGTGCAGTGTCTTAGCGAAGGGACAATTCTGTTGAATAGTGTCGTCACCTGGTGGTACACGCCTCAGTGATTATGTACAAGACAAAGCGCTACTATAACCGCAAGCATCATCTACACCCTAGATCTTTCATCATCAGCGAGCCTCATCCCGCGGGTGCGACCAAGTAATTTGCGTGTTAGAAACTGCTTTCTTCCGTTATAAACGTTAAAGTATAAAATCTGCAGGAATATTTTCTACGTGCAAAGGAATGCTTCAAATTATATATGCATGGTTTTTCGCTTTGACCATACGTTCACCACAACAACTTCAACGAGCTTAATTCACACGCCGATGATTCTCTGCTCCCAGCATTCAGACCTTTATACTTTACCAACTGTGTGCCTTTATCATTCATATAGTAATATGGAGCTTGGAATTTCGCTCACCAAATGAGTCCCAGTGATGTTAGTTCTGTTGCACAAAACCGTTTTACTGCAGATGCATTCATAACTAACGAGCTCACATGCAACAGCCCGAGAAATTTAAGTTAATGAGTATAAAATTCTTTTTCTTGTTTTTTCTTTCATAACAAAAAAATAAGGTATATAATTATTGTGATATTTTCAGGAGATGTAGTCAGCGTTTAGGCGAACGCGAAATTTAATTCAAGCAAAAAAAAATCACTCAAATAAATGTTTATCAAGTTTATATCTGTGGGAATATTTATTTAAATATTTGTTTATTGATTGATTTCAATATTTAATACCCTGCTATTTATTTTATTTATTTTTTGGTTTTTTTTATTTGCTTGTGTGTTTAGTGTTTATTTTTTTCTGATATATTATTATTGAGTAATTTTTTAGAGGTAAAATTTTTTTTAGATCGAAAAAGGTTAAAAAATGTCAGCATATATGATCAAGCAGGAGAAACAAAATTTTATTTTTCACGCTAATGAAAACCTTCGCTGTTTGCATTGCACTTAAGTTACGCTTAATTTTTTTAAACAGATAGATTAGTTATATCTCGGTATATAATGGCCCCCAGACAGCATCACGTCTTTCGTTTTGAAACGTGCCATTGCGTCAGCAAAATTGAAGAATTATTCAACGAAATTTATGGCGTGGCCAGCGAGTAATAGGAAAGTGGAAAAAATTTAACGACTAACGTGTGAAATAGAAAATGGATTTTCATTCCCACCTGCATTCGAATCCAATCGACATACAGATCTATATTATTCGGAAAATTTCTTCGGAAAATTTATAGAAATACTCGCACAGTAATCCCCCAATTAACTCGCGCTGAGCATTTAGTGTATTTACGGTTAAAATCTGGTTCATTATATTGGTCTCAAAATATCCAACTTACCTTCAAAATTATTCTAAGCTGTTATTAACATAGTTAGCTCTAATAATAAACCTAGAGAATGTATAACACCCTTATTAAAATTATATTTGCAAGTATAGAATCATAGAAATGAGAATATTTTCATTTTGATATGTAAATTTCAAAAAAAAAGTATCAAACAATAAAACATTTAATAATTCCTGACATTTTCCAAATATTGTTTACAAAAAATCTATTTTTTGAAACAAATGTCAAGAATGCTCGATTTTTATTACTCTGGTGTGCTGCCATTAAAAAATCCGCAGGATCCGTGAAAAAATGGAGTATTTTACGCACTAGTGTAAAATAAGCACGGGTGTCAGCAGTAAAAAAAATCCATGACTTTATGGATGCTCAAGAGTGAAAGAAACGAGCTTTCTAGGCATGTATTGCAAAAAAAAAAAATCTCAACTCCTTTCCAGTGATAATTTTTCCGTAGAATTTCATTGGTATACAGAAATAAATAAATAAATAAATATAGACATATGTTATGCTTATATGGAAGTATTTTTATTTGTAGAATGGTTTTTGTTCGCAACATTTGGCTGCCAGCCAGATGCATCACAGTTGAAACACAGCGCGCTCGATGGCGCAAATAAAAAAAATCCAAATGCTACAGTCGTCCGAGGATCGCGTTTCGCACAATAAATCCGCTCGCGTGCGCACCTCTTCCTCTCTTTTTATTTATTATTATTATGTTTTGCTTCATTCACTCTCTTCCTCAACACTTTTTGCAAAACACCAAAATACCAAAAACCGACGTTATATAGTGGATGAAACGAAATTTTTCGGCGGCTCTCTGAGGTGCACCTCTGGGGTAATCTCGACTCCATTGGCGCTATCAATCTTGCCGATCAGAGCTTGTGAGAGACAACCGGGTTATTCGGCAGCAATATCAATAAACCGTACGTATTAATCTTTTTATAGAGAATATCCAATCTCCGCATCGTGGAAACTGGTCATATGATGTTGGAAAACTTGGTCATATACTGTACGCTGCTGAGGGCACATTGACCGTGCATTCCAAGATATCCAACATTCAGCTTGTCAACTGTGATGGACCAAGTCGACTTGCTGAAAGGTGAGAAATTAAGAAACAATTGCAATCCCTAAACGATTATGTAATCTTTATTGACTTTTTGTTTCAGTGCGCGAAAGAGAAAGAAAACCTGAGATATCCACCAGGCAGGGGGACAGTTTCGGCCGTCAACTTGCGTGATGGCGAGCACGCGGACACCACTGCCATTATTAGAGAATGCTTTCCAGTCGGCTTCGTTCGCTCCGTAAACACTTTAGCTGGAATCCCCTCATTTCTCCGCGAAAACAATCAGTTGTCTTTGACGCATTTAATTTGTTCACAAATTCGTCGAGCTACCGGGGTCTTTTCTAGCAGCCCATTCGTTGTCTCCGGAGTGCAAAGGGTATAGAAATGGTACGGTAATTGCGTACCTGTTTCGTGGATTAGCTGGATATCCAACTAATACAAAATACTAAAACAGCGGATAGATACCACTGTTCTGTACCAACTGAAATCAAATTTTTCAAATTAATTTAATGTGCAACACAATATTTCTAGTATTTATAAAATTCATAGCACTAGTGGTGAACGATGCTATACTAAAGAAAAATTTTGAAATTGCGTCAAATCCCGAAATATAACATCGATAGCGTAATTTTCTTGATTTCTCGGTAGCTTAGGAAAAAATTTATTTTTAATTTTACTACCCTTGAGTTAAAAATTATAGGAGTAAAATTTTTTTAGTTGGATGAATGGTAAGAAATTGAAATAAAGATAATCTGATTAAGAAAAAATATTTTTTCATTAGTTTTGTTTGAATAAAAAAATCCGTATCGATGATATTTCAATTTCGTTCGACATCAGAATAAATCTTATTTCCAATAACGAGCGACAATTGAGGTTTTTCCATCTCAATCCATCAATTGATTGACAAAACTAAAACGAGAAACCAACGGTATGTGTACAGAGAGCTCGAATCAACCGCTTTAATTTCATTATTGAAACCGACGAGTTCATACTGAATATTTATCAAAAGTGCAGAGACTGCAGTTGGGACGCTGTTACTGTACCACTGATGCTCGTCCCCTGGTGCGTGCAATCGTTTGAATCTAGTAAAATCACCGGGAAGCGTATACACCATTGTACACCGGAGATTTACATTCATTCAAACACTTATCGATCGATGTCGAAATAGGCAATTCAGCCGTTGTATACATATACATTTCATGTCGATGGACACACGAGTCAACATAAAACTTTTGTCTTTTTTGCGGTGTTGGTTCATCCAAACGAGCAAAAATCCTCAAATGGATTCATCACAGATCCAACTAATTCTTTCAAATCAACTCCGTAACAAATATCAAAAAAAAAAACAAACGACATAATCAATTTAGAAACAAAAAAAGTTTTTAATTCAAATAAAATTTTTATAATCACAGGACGAAAAATCTTTTTGACTCGCACTGAGGGATTTTTGCAATTTCTGAATAATCTCTCTGTAGCGTTCGTTAAATTTTAAGAATCAAAGGAAAACCGGTGGTAAATAATAAATTTCGAAAAGCGCGAAGTTGCCGATAATAATTTTTTTATCAACTAAATTGGGAAACATTCATCAAAAAATATTTTTAATATAGTAGTGAATTATTTTATATCCTAAAAAAAAAAAAAGAAATGTAGAAAAAATGTGAGAGTATTTTTTGCGCTTTGATGGCATATTTGGCTTTTTTTTCTATTCATCGATCGTCTAGCAGTTTTTACAAATTTTTCACACTTAAAAAATTCATTTAAAAATATTTTTTTTACATTCAAAAATATATAATCTAATAAATAATATTAAATTATTGCGTTAATATGATAATGAAATTCATAATTTTGTCAAAGCTGTGCGTTTCAATGCTTTGAAACTACCGCAAGATTTATTTTATATAGCAAGGAAAGGTATGGAGAGAGGAAAACTATAAAAAAAAGCGTATACACTATGGAAATGCACACGACAAGGGGCCAGCGTGTCAGTGGCAGCGGCGTGCATACATTTTTTTTATCTCTGGATGAAAAAAAAAATAGCCAGGCAAATAAAAGAATATAAATCCCCTATGGCGTCGACCAATTGCACAGAATTTATATAAAGCGACGGCTAGTTTTCTGGACTGGTTTCCTCGTTTGCCGCCATTTGCTTTGTGACAGCATACAACACCCTCGGAAACAATTGAGTGTCTCATCATGTCTTATTGTCAATTTTATTTAATAAATTGATTTAATTTAGTGGTTATAATTTCATTTTAAACTATTTTTCACAGTCTATATACCCATTCGATTTTCCCTGCTTAATGCCATTATTTTTCATGCATTTTCCCCCACATGATATAACGAATTTTTCACTAGATTTTTAGCTACAACGACACAACGAATTTCGAGAAGAAGCAGCGAAGCGAATTGGCGCATTTGTCACGGAGCTAGTTTAATTAATTAAACTTGATTTAAATGTAATTAAATTATCATGCCAAAGTTTTCTTCATGAACTTTTAGTAATGTAAAAAAATGGAAAATTTGTTTTTGTATTTGTTTCTCTTTTAAATTATATTAAATATTAAAAAACGATTTTTTTCTAAAATTAAAAAATTTTAAGTCACTTTTTTGTCTAGGAATTTGTATATATTAATAGAATGAGTAATTTTAAATCCAAAAAAAAGGTTAGACAAATATTTCCTGTAAAAAAATTATTGGCATTAAAATAGTTTAAATGTGTATTTGAATTTTCTACGTGTTTGGAAATCACTTTCCGCAATTGTCCTCTTTCCCGTTTTTCTCCCTATATTTTATGCCTCCAGTCCGACCGAATATCGATTAAATTCCTTGGCAGCGAGTTGGACCTGAGTACATTTACCGCAGAACACGACCGAAAAATAAGGGGAAATATAAATATATAAATGACTGGTTTTTTTTTGGATGAATAGCTGAGAGGATTGTGATGCATTAAATCGCAGATAAAACATTGTTTATGAACAGACAATCATTGAAATGGATTCATAATTTTTTTTTTTGCTATACAACGAGGAAAGTTTGGGCGAACAATCTCGGCACCATTTGCTGAGCAAAAGTGCTGCTCGGCGGCTATCCTCGGAACGAGCGGGATAAGGCCAATAACAATTAGGTTGCGATTATACGGTTGCGATAAAGCTCGCCCCTTGAGATATATGGTGGCATAATTGCTCATGATGGGAAACGCCGGAAATTCACTGCATGATTATCTCTGTAATTATTGACTAGACTCAAAAAATTTACTCTAGACTATATAAAATACGCAATTACTTGGAAAAATTATCAACTGAGCATTTTAATGCACGATTTAATGATTACTTAACTAATTGTTAATTGCCAGCAAAAATTCTAGAAAAAAAGCAACAAATTTGTATCTTATATAGTCATCATAGACCGCTTGAAAAACAGTTAATAATCTTTATAGCAATGATATATAACACAAAAAATCATTTTATTCTTGCAATTTCATAAGAAAATGATGCACTATCAACAAAAAATTCATAAAATTTATTGTAAAATGACATTTAAAATCAAAAACACAATTTCAAAATTATTGTAAAAAACAATAGACAATTCAGAAGTCATCACTATTAAATAATAGTAATTTTTCTAAATTGAAAAATTAATGAATACCTCTATATTAGGATGACGCAGGAAAACCGTCTATTTTTGTTTTTTGGGTCTATTATTAAAAAATTAATATTTTATCATGTTTCAAAAGCCTTCTAAAAAAATCAGCTCAAAGCAATTTAAGAGGTTGCTCAAGGATTTCGAAATTTGCAAAAATGGTTAAAATATTTGGGTCTAAAATTTTTTTTTTTTCCTTTTTTTGCACTTTCTTTTGTGACTTTTCACATCGCAATATTGCATTTGTTTATTTTTTCATTTTGTAATTTATTTTGCGCAACAAAAAAATTAAATTTTAAATATATATCATCATCAAGGAGTCGTTTGAAAACGAAAAAATTAATTTAATTAAAAAATCCCAAAATTCATAGGTATTCCGTAAAATTAACATTTTTAAACATGTAAAACAATTTTTTCTAGCAAAGATAAGAAAAAAAATTTTATCAATTCAAATTTAAATTTTTTAAATCTCATTTGACTGTTTTTGAAAGGCTTTTAAAACATAATAAACTATTTTTTTTATTTTAGACCCCAAAAACAAAAATAGTTTTTTTTACGCCACCCTAATATAACCTATAAACATTGAAACAATGTGTTGACTTCAATTGAAATCTTTTGAATTGAAACTTAAGTTGAAAAAATGCGCAATAAAAGCATTTAGTATGTGCTGCTGTGTAGATAAAAATTCTTACTGATACGGCAAATGCGGGAAAATATTATCCCCCACCCATGAAGAAAATATAATAATAATTTTTTATTTAAATACCAATTATTTACAAAATATATATTATTTTAATATCAGAATTTCACAGCAAAAATTTATATTTTATATTCCAATAGAAAAATTATAAATATTAGTTGGATATCTAATATATAATTATATTTCGGCAAAAATATATCCAAAATTAAATTCTTACAAACATATTTTCATACGATATAAAAATATAAAATAAGTTCGAAAAAAAAATTAAATATAAAATAAAAAAAACTTTCTTATTTACCATCCGGAGACATGATAAATATCCCGAGGCGATTTACTTAAAAGCGCTCTCTGCGATGGCAAAATGACGTCGATAGGATAGTTAATGAGGAAGACTGCGAAATATTGGGTCATTATAATAGCTAAGTGTATACAAACTATACACAAAACCCATCTCCTGTCTCAGTATTAGTTTCTAGGTACAGGGGAAGTCACCGAAGCCATCAGCATCCCGGTCTCTAAGGATTTTAAATGTCCTCGCCGACGTTAAGTGACTCGGAGTGGAAGCTAGATAGCATTTCATAGTCATTGCATAAACAGTCAAGTCGCTCAAGTCCAAATATATAAACAAGGAAAGACGATATGCACGAGATTCGACCGGATTTATGCATTCACCAAATGAGAAACGAAATAATCGGTATTAAATAAGCCAGAAGCACTGTATAAGACTGCGGCACAGTAAAACCACTGTATAAATATAAAAAACAAAGAGAATTTGCATAGCTTTTTATTTGCGCGCAAGCATTGACACATTTTTACTCGCGGTCCACGTCGTCTCCAACAAAATGGACGAGAGGCATCGAGCCAACTTGCTTTGATACGTTTTTTTTTTGCTCTTAATCGCATCCTGCCATGTGCATACGGTCGTTACGTATGCATATACATACAAAAAAGGATATTTTCTGTACATATCCAAAGTTGAAATGGTCAAAAGCGGGCTACTTACGTGAGGTGAGTGGCAATGGCCATTAGAGGTCCACTTATACGTCGGCCTGCTGTTGAAAATGGGCATTATGACAACTTTCTGTAGGGTACAGATTTTTTTTTCTCGCTCGTTAGCCTCTCGGTAATATATATGTACGTTTGCGTGGTTTTTAAGTTGATATAACTTTTGAGAGATGTAATGAGGAAGCTTTTCTGCTGCATTTATTTCAGAAAAGAGAAATCACACTTATATATTTGTCAGATTTACTCATGGCAACCCTTGTTCGAGAGGAGAAAATGCAATGAAAAATCATAAACGCGTGAATTACACATTTAGTGGTAATTTTTCGACCTAAGCTCGGGAAGAAATGTTTTTGGTGAGTGCTGATGTGTCCAAGAGTGCAGTAAGTCAAAATTTTTACGTGTTGCCATTTGACTAATGTTTTATAACATTCAAACATATTCCTAAGTAACATTAACATAAAGTTTTACTTGATTTGAAAAAAAGCCATTGTTTTAAATTTTACATAATGATGATTTCTACGATAAGATAATTGAATGTATCGCATAAATTTCAATCAACTAAATACATATCACCCACCAAGTCACGATGCGAATACATCAAATGCGGATTAGCACAGCAACCGTTAGTCAGGCGCGGGTGTTGATGCTTATATACTTCGAGTGACGAGCGGTGCTTGAGGGGCTCGGCATGCCGCGTGTAAGTATCACATCATATAATACGAAGAGTAAGGAAGGAAGGAAGGATGCGGATATATAGCGAATGGGGATCGTCGTCGCGAGCGGGGTGATATGCAGCGTAGCCCCGGGTTTAGTGTGGTTGGCTGCGACAGCCACAGAAACTTGGAAATTTATGGAGCCGAAAGCGTGAGAAGCGGATTTTCGTTTTCATGCAAAAGGGGAATCGTTTGGGTGCAACTGTACCACACACAATTTCCACGTCCTTACGCTCGTCCACGTTGTCGGTGTGGTACACCGCACGTTTACTCTGCAAACGCTGACCCATGTGTCGAACGATATTTATGTTCAATTACACACGTCTCTTGACATTAAAATATAACCGAACTAACATTATCCGCGAATTCTCACGGACTTCAAAAATTTACTGACTAATTAAACACCGTCGCCAAGTCACGTGGAAATGCCAGTCGTTTAAAATGGATTCAGTCAATTTCTCCTTTTCCAATTGAGTAAACTAGGACGGCAAACTTCGAGCACTCATAGACTGAATTTAAGCGACTCAAATCACTGAAATTTTCATCCACTAAACAAGCTTTCTATCAGCACTGAGCGAGGCTGTTTAAAATCTCAAGTCTCTGATGACTGCAGTGCACTCTTGCATAGAGCCCCTTGTCTACATTATGATGTCTCACGCGTATATCGTCTCTCATATATAGAGACAATTCATCGTTGAGACTACAGTCTCTGATAAATAAAGAAACTAAGGTCTAAATCGACTATACATTCTGTTATTTTACATTTCAACTGAGTAATTACAATTATAAATCGACTTTCTCTATGATTTGATTTATATTGATAAACGTGCGAACTTATTATTATTTTCATTTTTTATATTTATGAACGAAAATAATCTTGATAATTATTTTGCGATAAATGCGATAATTAGAAAACTTGCGAACTTATTATTATTTTCATTTTTTATATTTATGAACGAAAATAATCTTGATAATTATTTTGCGATAAATGCGATAATTAGAAAACAAAATAATTATTTAAATCAAGTAAATGTATATTGAATGTAACTTTTATTATACGTAATTATATTATTTATAAATTTAAAGTGAATAGAAATATTGCGTGGTTTGAGGCATTTATTCTAAATCTGTCCTGGTCGCCGCTCAGCCAGAAATTTTCATTTCTTCATGAAAAAATTCATTTTCAAATCTTCATGAACCGGAAAAACAGCACGAGACTCGAGTCTCCAAGAAGTGCGATTCGCGAGACGTGCACGAGAATTAAGAGACTAAAGTCTTTCAGAAAAAAATTCGAGTGACTAATTGCGACGGTTTAAAAACTCGAGTTTTACTAGTGGCTTTATGGAAAGACTGTGAACGCCGCAGAGAAATTATTCAGCAACTGGAAGCGCCCTGTAGAAAGCCCGAATATTTTTGTCCTTAGATTTTCTAAATATCTTAAATAAACATGTTTCAAAACATTTCAATTTAAAATCATCAATTTCATAAATTTTAATAAAAAAACGAAAATGAAAACTTACAAATATCCCCCTAGTAATGTTGGATATATTAATTTTTTTTATCATGTGATGGATTTTGTATCATAAAAAAGTTCCAACATATGAGTCAGAGATTTTTTTAAAAAATTTAAAAATTAATTTTTTCCATTCACAGGCGATGATATATTGAAAAAATTTTTATAGAGTTCTTAAAACACGATAAATTGCAAAGAATAAAAACTATATTCGATTTTTTTTTGCGCTTATTGAATGACTACAGAGTAAAAATGTCCATTCCCATCATTCCCTGCGCCTTTTATACAATTTTCAATGTTCGTTGACAATATTTTTCACGTTTAGCCATCACTCTGCATTGGAAAAGACCATGAATAGTGAGTAAATTATGAAATATTGAATATTTTCATATTTTAAAACTTCCACCGGCATTTTCACCCTCCTGATGAGTCGGATATACGGTGCTGAGTGCATCCGCTGCTTGATATATCAATACTAAGTGGTGTTTCTCGTGAAGAAGCGTTTGCATGAAATGTAGGTAAAGCTAGATTTACCATCAAAAATATTCACATCAACAGAATGTATCTTGTTCTCTATTCTCCAAAGTCAGAAGTACTGAAGTATCATAACATTCGACGTTGTATTATTGCATCTGAGCATGTCCTGCTCAATAGGGACACTTCAACATGCAAAACTCGGGTCTTTCCATCAGATGATGCACTGCGGAGTATTGATATAGCTCGCCATTTTCGTGGAGATTACTATACTCGAGGATTTTGGAGACTAGTGTGCAGACTGCGGTGCAGATCCTTTTCACTGCTACCACTCGGTTACCAAGAAAAAAATGATGACCTGCAACTTTCGTGGGGACAGAGAGAATTCGCTGGATCACGAGAGTTTATGACAAAAAAAAATTCTACCAACATTCCAACTTAAAAGTATGATATTCGTGTGTTAAACGTGTAATGGTTCCGTCAATGAAAAATACAGCTTTACTG
>MVJL01003010.1:0-21638 GCA_002156465.1 Macrocentrus cingulum | reverse complement strand
ACATCGAGCGGGAAAAAAAAAAAAAAAAATAGAGAGAAGCTGATCCCGTGAATGCATCGTAAAGTTGCTGATACAATCTAGGAATACGACTGGAAAGACTCTCGTGAGAGTAGCCTTAAAAAAAAAAAAAAAAAAAAAACGAAAAAAAGATTGAGCTGGGAGAGATATCGTTCTTAACGACAATTTTTATCACGTCCAATCCAATCGCAAAGGGAGAAAACAGACCGAATGTATACTTACACGACTTGAAAGATTTGTCTAGGATCGAGTGGTCGAGGGCGTGGTGAAACTCAAAGACTGAATGTCCAACGAGGTCATCACTCGTCCAGCCGAGAAATTCTGTCAGCCTGTCAAATAGACAGAAAAAATGATATTAAATATTTATAACATAGGGAAAAATATATAAATTTCATCTTACCTTTCGTCAACATATGTAAACTTCATATTAAGATTGTGCTTGGACAAAAATGTGTGACGTCCCAGGGGGATTTCAATGTTGCTTGGATGTGGTATGGGGCTGCCAACCACAACGAGCGAGGCATTAATTTGCTGATGCGGAGCAACCGATTCTTCATCGCTGCTACAATTGTCCTCAGAGCCCGAGCCACACCTCGACTGAGATTGCGAGTGTGGCACGAGAGCGGCCGCAGGACGTCCAACGCAATGAATCACCTGCACGCAAACAAAAAACAAAACAGTCATCTGGATATCTTGGATGTCTGCGGCATTAATTTACGTTTTTACCTTGTAACTGGCACTCTTCAGGTTGACTTTTCGTCCCTTTGTCGTCAGCGTGCACTTCATTCGGACAAAAAAGTTGCACGGGCGCTTCTCATCCACTTCTTCAGGCTTCATCGTGAGATACTCGCGAATTTCATCGTGATCGCACAAATGACTGTACTCGTAGATACTCTGGCCCATCATCTCCATCTGCGACAGGCCCAAGTACTCACTGACATTCTCCGACAAGTATGCAATGTCTCCGTTGCTCGCCAGCACGAGCATAAAACCGTGAAGTGCCTTGGGTATGAGAGCATCCATTTCACAGGGCAACTCGAGCTTTGCAGCAGGTTGCTGCTCCAGGCCATCAACAACGTGGCGAAACTTTAAGTAGGCTATGGCAAGCCGCATGACACTCGCCTTGTCCAACTGGGCCGCCTGCTCCTGGGCCATGGGCAGGGCTGCTGCCAAACTCGTAAAGATGTCGGTCTCTCGACTGCGCCGACAGCGTGCTGCATCGCGCGACTTTTCCTTTCTCTTCTCGCTGTTCCTGCAAACAGACAAGCAAATATTTAGATATCTGCGACGAATAAATTCCGAAAGACATTATCAAAGGCGCGTCCCAATTTTATTATCGACTATAAACCCGCTGCAATCGAGTGACTCACAGATATTCGTCGTAGGACGACTCGTCCTGAAAGAGTGGGCAGACAAAACTCGAGTTGTTGGCACCATAGAAATCGAATTTTTCTTGGTAAAACTGCGGTGGATAACCCGCCAAAGAATTCCAACCCTGCTGCTGCTGCTGTTGGATATCTTGGTTCGACCAAGTCTGCGGATTTTCTGGGCAATTACCATTGAAAACTGGACAGTCATCGACATTGCATGCCAACCACTGAGCCTCGGTGCATGGAATACCGATTGCAGGGTACGGGGAGTCATTAAAACCCGCTGATGAGGCATTTACACCGGGTTGAACAACTTGGCAAGCTTCGTAACAGTTGTTTACATTGTCGCAGAAATTGTTGACGTAGGATGGCGGTGCGGTTCTTGGCACGAGGTTATACGACGGGCGAAAAACCTTGGGGGATCGCGAGTGCGAGATTTTCGGCTGTCGGAGAACATTTGCACCAGTGGAAAAAACATTGGCGAGATCCTCTACGTCCACGGAGCCTCGCCAACGACAGGCATCACCTGCGTGGCTGCTCAAACGAGCCGTTGCAGTGGCGTCATATGGCTCACGGATTTCGGGCACTTGATGATAACCTGGCCAGCAACCATTTTGAATTGTTGGAACCATTGCAGAGTATAATTAATCAAACCCCACTTTTTCACGGCTCACATCACTACTTTTATTCTTTCAGATAGGATCCAGGTGACTGGATTTAATTGATACCTTTACAATGAATTTGCTATCGAATAATTAATCCGAGTTTTTTTCCCGAGAGAAAAATTATCACGATGACCGACAGCGCCTCACAACACTGGGATCATTGGCTCAATGGGCCGAGCATGCTTCCACGTAGTGGCTTCACTGTTATCTATTTCCGATAATATCATCCAATGGGCGAAGAGGTCCCGTGGAATTGTTTTCCTATGACTTTTTTTTTTTTCGTTCTAAAACTAATGATGTAAGCTATTATCTTGAAATAACCGAAAAATTCTTCGACCCATGGAAAATATCGCGCCACTAATCTCTAACGCAGAGCGCATAGAGTCAAAAACTTTTTAAAGTAAATTATTTAACTGTATCAGTGTATTTGGAATGATTTTTGGAACGTTTGATGTAAATAAAAAAAAAAAAAAAATTTCCGTCTTTTCAAGTGCTAAGTAATAATACCCATTGGGATTCTCATTATTTTTATAATTTTTAGAGTTAATAATAACTCGATGAGTACGCAAGATAAAAAAAAAATTTTATTATAGTTAAATGATTGAGAATTTAATTGCCTACAAAAAAAAAACATTGATTGAAATTTTTTATATTTCTCTGAGTTTTAAAAAAATTCTGATTTTTCAAAATATCTCGAAAACAAAGCGAAATATAAAAAAAATCTATTCTACATTTTTTGTAGAGAATTAGATTTCCTATCATTTAACTCTGATAACATCTTTCATTATCTCACTTATTTACGGAGTTATCGAAACATTAACGAAAAAAAATGTAGTTATACACCCTTTTGGCATTAATAACACATCGCGTGTCTAAAACGAAAAGGGTTAGAAAATTTTTTACTTGCTAATATCGTCGATATTATCATATCTATCGATAAGAATGGAAGTTGAATAAATTTTGTTGAAAACTTTTTTTGTTAGATACTTAATAAAATGCTCTACATAAAAAATCTCTTGAAAAAAATTTTTATATTCTGTCATTTCAATGATATTTCGACTTTAAATAGCATGATAATTTTGTATGTACGCCTTTTTCACTATAGTCACGCGATACTATATTTAAACATGAAAAAACGCTTAAAAAAAAACTAAACTCCCCTCTAACAAGAACAAATTGGGACTGATGTAAGAAGGGAATAATTGAAGCAATCAAGAACAACCATCAGCCTGATATTCAATTCTCAAATATCCTTTGTCAGATTTTTTCCTGCACTAATGCCGAGTCAATGACCTGAATTTTCGTTGAAATGTATAATAATATCGACAGATAAACATTAATTTACATATGGATGAATACTTATTGGTAAGCCTTCCCCAAAAAATAATCTTTCCCAATTGCTCTAGTCACAGTGTGGAAAATAAACTATAAACTATAATATTTTTCTTTGATCAATTGTCAACATTAGACAGGCTTTGATCGCAACATTAAAGAAAATTTTGATACTGAAATAAACCGAAAAAGTAAACCAACAGAGGAAATTTACTCTATAAACTTTCAATCGACCAATTGATGATGACACACGCATACAAAAAAAAAATTATTTTCCAGGTTATCTAAACAATTATTCACTTCTCAAAGTATCTTTTCAATTTAACATTGACGATAAGTATACTTTCTAAAATACCCATTTATAGAGTTGTTTACATTTAAATGTATTTTGCATGTATCTACCCACTAGATGCAGATTTTAATCGCTCGATTGTGGATCATTGCATAAGAATAACAAGTTTGAATAAGTAAAAATGCACAAAGCCAATTTTCTAACCTCAAAACTCAGATTGTCATCATTGAAAAATACACATTTTTCCAAATAATATAATGCAAAAATGCACCAACAACAATATATTCAAATATAACAGTCAAGGTCCAACTTAATGTCCAGTTTATATCAATAACATAACAATTATTCTATTGATGGGAATTTTACTGCGAAAACAAGGTCTCAATATCGCTTGCCAATGATGTGAAGGCCAAACTATAAAATTAATCAACAAATCAACCTGGAAAAAACTGTACTTGTCATGAAAAACCCCATGCATGATTCTCGAAACACATGAAATCACCACCCCCGTCTCAAAAACATCGACATTCGTATAAGTAGACACACAGTACAGTTTGCGAGTGTCGACAATTATCTGATATTCCCAATTACACATATCATTGTTCAACTTACACCACAGCAAATCACCTTCACATGGCCATGGTTTGTTGGTACATATTTTGTAAGCTCCGCAAGACAGCGTGCGTGTGCGTGCATGTCATGAGCACACACACACACACATTCTGGTCTGAAGGGGAAAATACAAAGAGAAAGCAGCGAGTCAACTGGCTTTTTTCAACTCTCCAATATTATGAGATTCTGTATTATTATATGCATATGAGTGCTTTGAATGGCTCTAGAACAAGTGAATATTACTCCAATCCCCATGGAGCACTTGCCTATTTTTCTATAGACGCGTATGCCTTCCTTTTCTCTATAAAACCACTTCCTAATACACCACGATTCCACGATTTCATCATTTCGGAGAGTCGCTTCCCTGAATTGATTATCACGACTGGTAATCACAGAAGGTTAACGCGCAATACTCAAGTCTTACCTTCGTTTTTCCTTCGACTTCCTTCTTCGATCCAGCATCTTGATGGGACAAATGGTCCTTGCACAGAGAACAGATCCTTTTCCAAAGTCCACACACGTGTGCAGTTTTTTTTATCTCTCACATTAACTGACTCTAAACTTACTCACGAATAAACTTAGTTTTTTATTTCTTTGTTGTGTCGTATTTTCAACTCAGAGAAACGTCACGAGTGTGAAAAGTGCATCCATAAAGTTGGAGAAGATGGTGCTACAGAATATGGGAATAACTCAAGGAGATTCGTAGCGATGAGTACACAGAGATTGTCAGTCATTGCAAACGCACAATTGCCGATTCGTCACGTTCTCGTGCACGGAAACGCAATCCAAAAGGATTTTATGAATATTCAATAATAATGCTCTTTTACACACTTTATGTAGCTGATCGCGTTCTATGGGTACGGCGGACACTATGGCTGCTATGGCAGTAAAGCCCTCGGGTGGGAGAAACAACCCGGTTGTCGAGGAGAGAGAGAGAATAAACGAGCACACATACATACAAACACACGACATGTAGCCCAGATAACGGGAAACTGCTGACATCTGCTGCTAGATATTTAAAACATATTCACATCCTTGAGATTGAAATTTTAAATACTTGCATTTTCACGTGTAAAAAACAGGAAATACTACGCTGTAAAATTTTTTTTTCTGTATAAAGTTAATTATAAAATAAAATTTGCGTCATGAAATTGTTAAACAAGTTGATGATAATAGAACGATGTCAATTGCAATGACGCATATTCGTGAATTTAATGATCCTTTTATCAAGAAAAAAGCGGTCACAAGGGGGAAAATATAAAAATAAGACTGCCATTCGTTCGAGCCGGATGAAAAATAATTTGTATTTTTGTACATATTTCAATCGATACTATTTATTGGAACTCTGAGAAATTTCCGACAAAATCAAAAGTCCACCATTAGAAAAATTAAACTGTGAAAGATTTTGTTTGTTTGTTTGAAGCTACACTAACAATACATTGTTCATTTATTAGACGTAACTGTTCGTTCTACTTGTCCATCACTGGCCGAATTCTTCAATTCAACGGCTGACTTGGACTCTGAGTCCTCTATTGACGAAGTTGACGTCGGTTCGTCTAATGCCATGTCGTCCATATCGGCGTCCTTGCTTCCATACACTGCCGGATAACCCGACATGCAAGTTTGCATTGTTTTAAACGTCTCGTAGCAGTCTGAACCCTTGGGGTCGGCTTTGGAATAGTGGAAGCATGAGAAAGCGTCCCTAAACTCGAGCCCACAGGGTCCGGTAGCCATGCCACCGAGGCAGGGACAGTTCCAATTGATGTCTCCATTTGGCAAAAGCAGCCCAGGGCCCGGCTCAGGCTCTGGGAGAGTAATTTTACTGGGTGTCGCGTGATCCTCTTTGGACACAAAGAGTATTGTGTCTTTTCCCTCCTTCCTCATTGCCGCCATCGTTTGTTAATCGTGTTGGTAGTTCCTGCCGTCTGACAGCAGGCCAAATGGACTTGCAGAAGCTCGATGCACCGTGTAATAGCAACTCTCGTCCTCGTAAGTACTTGCCAAGGTCAATGATGCTCGGAGTCTCACGTAATCTTTGGATTTACAGCGTAAAAGAAACCTTCTTTGTTGAATATCGTACTTGAAAATATCGACAGTACAATCAGCTCCTACTTGGCCGAATAACTGTTTCAACGATTGCATAACATGTTTCTTCAAAAATACAGCACTTATTTCACGCTCTGAATTATCTGGCAAAATTCTGAAAATACAAAAACAATAAAAAATGATTAATACAGTATTAAATATTGATACAGAGTGAAAAATTTATGCTCCATCACGTTTTCATATATTAGGTTATCTGTTGTCTAAAATTTGAATGAAAATTTTTCCAAACATAAAATTTTTTTGCTAAAAGTTTCGTTGATAAAAATAAAATTAATAGTCATGAGGAAGTTAAAAAGTTAACACTCTCGTGTGAATCACGTGAATGATTGTAATGCGAGGTTATATATGTGAGGTTAGACTTTTGATCGCGAGTGCAAATCAAAATAGAACGTAATAATGTATCAAGAAATACTAACAGAGAAACGTCCAAGTATCGCATAATATTTGGAGGAATGATTCCACTAAAACCACATTCTTATTAATTAAGAAAAGATGATGAAATCTCGATGGGATGGGGTTTGTTGTGTGCAATAAAGTCGCCGGTTCAAGTTGATTTAACCACCCTTCAAGGTTATGTTTCTACCGTCATTTTATCAACTATGTATAAAATTATTTTTTAATTTTTTTTTCACTCAAGCACACACACGTAATTCAACACACAAAGAGAATTACCAAAATGCCTCTCGTTGCTCGTCGTACTCCTCGCCAAAAGCCTTTCTAATATTGAATTTTTTTAGGAATTGAACGCCAGTGCAGCCTACTTACGAATCATATGATATGAATCGTTCTCTCGGGCGCGGCTGCCGCTTCACACTCACTGTCGGTCGGTAAAAGGGGAAGTACTTTTGCCACCGTACACACGTCTTGTTGTTGTGCAATATGTGTGCGTGTGTGTACACCTGATGTACATTTGATATACATGTGCCGGCATTTTAATAGTGTTTACTTCAAGCAATTAATTCATAAATTTTGCAGTGTCATAAACCGAGGATGTAAAACATTTTTTCCAGGTATGTACCTATTTGATATATTGTGTTCAAGGCCAGTTGTAATTTACAAAGCCCAGAGACAATTGCACCTACCAATTGTGCATTTTCTGCACCTTGCTTCGCACCCTTATACCTGGGCGACTACAAGCAAAGGGCGGATTTTCTCCTGCCGGGAATGGAACCCTCACGCTGATTTCCTTTCACATCTTCCCCCGGCCTGCATTTTGCTCGTTTCACCCTCGTCGCCGACCCCAGCATGTGCTATATGCAGGCAATATGACCGCCGCCGCCGCGAGCTGAGCTGCCTGGAACGCAATCCATACACACACAACAAAGGCATGCACATGCACATGTGTGCACACAGAGGTACACACTGCACGATATATACATAATATACACTCCGCGTGTACATGAGATTCTATAAAGCTGTATCCATAAAAATTGCCTTGCAGGATCAATGAAGGCGCAGGTACCCGCATCCACAGGCTAAATCGAACGATACGAAATTGAAACGAGAGTGAGATACATACATAAGCGTAATGAACTAAACATTATTTATGCAGCTGGGTGCTGTGTGTGTGGCTCTAATACTCCAATACGCACGTGTACAACAGCCATGACAAAGAGCGAAACAGAGAGAGGAGAATACTCTGCAGAGATAAGAGGTCGGGTGGTCCCGAGAGCCGACTTCCGCAGGATACCCAATTAACTCTCAGCAGCCTGCATCTTTCTCCAGCAATGCACAAGCATCGCCGTATACCTGCTGCAGATTGCGCGCAGGTCCTCATCGTCAGCATCGAACCGGGGTTTTGTTGGCACAGCCAATATAAGCGGCTAGGAGCCAAGCGACGTTGTATACAGTCGGCGGCCAAGGAGGGTGAGGAGGAGAAAGAAGGGCCATAAGGCCCTTCTCTCGTCGGACACGGACATGGTCGAAAGCCCTTAGGTATATAAAACTCTCAGAGAAATAAAAGACGTGCGAGAGCGAGCAGTATATAGTAATAGTAGAGCTCTCTCTGGCAGGGAGCTTACACATCAGGCAAACTAAACGCCGTGGAGCCTCGCAGCTCTCGGCTTTCGCTCGACGTGTAGCAAACTTCTACTCAACGGCATGCAGGCTATATTATTCTCGAGGGATCACGGGGCCACAAAAAGCTAGCCTCCACCTCCGGGTCCCTATTCGGGGTCTCTCACTCTCCAGCACAATATCCCCATCAGGCGCTCCGCCGTGTGGAGCAACAGAGTGCGCTGATGCTCACAAGAGCGAGACGGCGCGACAACGAAAAATGGGAGGCAACCGACGGTCATCTTGAAAATGTTACCTAGCACATTCTATCCGCCTGTTGTGTGTACTTGGGTTCACTTGGGCTCGTCGTCGCGCGTCTGGGGTTATAAGCATATACACACATGCTCGCTCTACTCTCTCTATGAGTAGCACTGATGCACCCATACTCTGATGATGTACACTGCTCTGTAATGCTGTGTGCGCGTTGTGCAGATGAGCTGAGCAATCACCTCGTCTGTCGTGGCACGACGTCTCTCTGTGTACTGGGTTTTCGCAAAGCCCGACGACGACGACACGACGACGCTGAGGAACGAGGACACAAAGACCCGTGCGACTGAGGAAATAGCGCGCGCGATAGGACCGAGACGGATTGATGATTGCTGCCCCCGCTGCGTTATTGGCGCGCCGTAAGAAAGATCGTTAAAGATTCTACCCCAGACGGATGCATGCCAATACCAGTGTGGCAGACAGAGACAGCTAGACGCGACCTGTACATCGTTGAGTGGGGACATCAGACACAGTTGAGGCGCTCTATTGTAATGAACGCAAAGCTGTTGCCAGTCGTGCGCTAAAAGGCTCCCCGGATAATTCCTCTTTTATACATTCGCAAATGTATGTGCTGCACACACATGGCTCATCAGCGCAAACTGTCGCACATTAGACGCATTTGAAGATGTATCGTCGTCGTCGTCGTCGTCGTCGTCGGTTGTAGACTTTGTATTTTATTCCGATCATGCGCGCACCTCTTCTATAAATATAGGTATACAGGTATACAGCAATATCGCCCCAGAGTTTTGAGTCATTCTTCATATTCCGGCCTGCTCTATCGCCCTTTAATTTCCTCAGAAATCCGCGCACGGTCGCGCGGCAGACCTATCTCCGGGCTTTTTTCTCCGCTCCTTCTCTCTCTCGCTCATTGATAATATAATACCGAGTGATTTAGTACCTACGCCGTTGCGCACAGAATATATGTAGGACTTTGCGTTTGCACACAGCCGCGCGCGTGCATGGTGCGTCTCCTGCGATGCTTGCGCATGAATATGTACGAATGTTTGCCAGTCGCATACACACCATCTCTATTCCGAGTTTTCATCCGCGTCGTCGTGCCCGAAAGGGCCGCCGTGCAGCCAAGATTTTTTGGGCGAAAAAAAAACCGACAGAAAAAGTATAAGTAAAGTATATAGACTCATACGTCGCCGTGGACTGCACACATCACGGTGTGTATGACGTAGTCGCCTACTCGCTACGGCCCATTAGTTGTTTTACTCATGTGCCGCTTCTAATCTGTACATACTTTGGATTTTATTTTATTTCTTTTTTTGGACAATCATCCTGCCGTTGGCGACGGGCCATAATGATTTGTAATTAGGAACGGCCAAAGGGGAAAATTATGGCGGGGGAGCCATCAGGCAGAAAGACGAGCACAGAGCAGCGAGCATTTGGGGAATACGAGAAGCCGTCGGCGATGTATATGTACGTGGGGATTCGACGCCCGGATGGTTGTGGCACGACCTATAACGACAGCGACGGAGCCGGCGTCGTCGACGACGACGACGACAACGATACACAGAGAGTATGTAGTAGAGAGAGCCGTCGGATCGTTGATGGCAGTGGCTAGAGAGAGAGAGAGAGAGAAAGACTAAGCAATTTCGCACTAGTGCAGGAGAGAGAGAGAGAGAGAGAGAGAGAGAGAGAGAGAGAGAGAAAGAGAGTGAGCGTGGCGATGGTGGGGGTCCGGAAGAACTGGCGGCGAGGGAGCCAGTGAGCGCACGAGCGAGTGAGACAGAGTGCATGGAAGACGGTGTGGGGCTCTGGTGGCCATTGGTGGAGGCCAGAGTGCGACAGCTATAGAGAATGAGAGAAGCTTTGTACAGCGCGGAGAGGGTTCAGGCTTTCAGTCGCAGCTCGACTCTCAATGTCGCGAGACTGTCGAGCCAATTGGGCTTTTTTTCCTCTCTGGTAGAACGCGAAAAGAATTATTTTTTGTAATTTGCACGATTGGTATAGAGCAAGGTCCGCGCGCGGTTAAGCACAGACAGTTGAGCAACTCGTGCGTATACTCTGACTGATTTCGTGCAACGGCGTCGGATGAGGAACGACGTGCCTTTTTTCGTGTTGGTGATACAAAATAAAAAAATTGCCAGTGTTGTGTGCTGTGAATATTGTGAACGTCATTTTGCGGTTAGGATTTCCATGCCAACGTGCCTGAGACAAAGGCCGGGTCTGCGACGTAGGCCTTGCCGTCGCAATCGTCACGCGTGACATGGAATCAACATCGTCATCATCGTCATCATCATCATCATCACCATTATCATTGCCGTCGTCGTCGTCGTGGTTGACTGTGATGTGCGATAAGGAAACGGCAAGGAGCCGGCTTTCACGGGACAAGTGACACACGGATTGCAGAAAGAGCGGAAACTCCAGCCATTTATATATATATAAAAAGGTCTGAGGGAAAATAAACGCAAAGAGAGAGAGCCCATATATAGTTAAAAAAGCAATCTGATAAAAAGTTTTTTTTCTTGCTTTTTATTTTCAACGTATATACAAATTTGAGCGAGAAAACCAGCCAGGTTTTCCAGTCTCTTGGAGATATCACACATTGGTCCAAGCACACTGGGTAAGAAACCTCGGAGGTTATTGTTGTTGTTGTTGTTTTTTTGTTTTTCTTATCGACATATTGCCTTGCTAGACGCAGAGTGTGTGAGTCTCGGCGATGCCCTACGCACCCGGAGCCCAAGGGTGAGGCTGCATCAGCAAACGAGAAAAAGACAGAAGGCGTGTGATGTGAAAGAAGACGAAAAAGTAAAAAAAGACAAAAAAAGAGAAAGAAGAAAGCAGCCGAAAGAGCGATAAGGGCGAGACGGAGCAAAAACCTGGGGGCGCAGCTGGATGAGAAAACGTGAGAGCGACGGAGAGCGAGCGAGAGAGCAGATAGTAGAGGACCTGCTGGTAGAGTGTGGCCGCGCCTCGTCGAACGCAGAAAATCGATCTTTGTACGTTGATATCTATACTTGCGACCGATACATTTCTTTGGTCTCTCTTCCACTTTCTACCAGCAAATTTTTTTTTCTTCCTGCTTCCCCGAACCCTCCAGCGGCAGCAGCGCTAGCAGTACCAGCACACCAGCATCGTGGCAAAAGTAGCGAGGAAATCGATACGCGGACGCCACCGCCAGTCTCAGCCACGGATGAAGCCGCATCCTGGCAATCCGGTTGAAGCACACACGGGGCTTTTCGTGGAATAGACTGCCACCGAGTCTCCGGAGAATAATATAACCATGAGAACGTGACGCAAGCGAGCAAGCCGCCGGCCATTAGTTAGGAGGGCGTCACCGCCGTCCCTTAATTGTTGGCCCACTATTTCTCCAGTTTTATTTTTCTCTTTTCCCCGCCGTACTCACACCCCTGGAAGTTGAGTGCGGCAACTCGCAATGGCTGCCGCCTGCTACGAGAAAGAGGTGGCCCTCGACAGCCTGACGAGCCATGGGCTCGGACACGCTCACCCGCATCATCATCATCACCATCATCATCACCACCTTCACCATCGCTCAAGCGGAAATACTGCAGCCTCGTCTAACCGCTCGGCCGCAGCCGTTTCCGCAGCTGCCGTCGCTGCCGTTACGGTCATAGGTCAGACAATTCTCTCGCCAACGGCCAGCTCTGACATGGTCATACCGGATTCCAGTCCATACAAAACCGAGTCTGCGGCCGGTGCCAACTTTAAGGACTATGCTCAGCCGCTGCACGTCGACTGCAGCGTCGAGTACGAGCTTCCAAGTCAGGCAAAGCCACCGCCCGGTGGTGGTGAGCCACTTCTCATGATCCACCCGTGCTACTATCGACGCGCCGAGCGTGAAAGGCGCAGTCCATTTGTCAACAATCTACCGCCAATGATCACGTCATCATCGACCTCTTCTGGACGAAAGTCCAGCCGACGTAGCGACCTTTCCACAAGTCAAAGTCTCATTGCCTCGAAAAATATGGCCTTTGCTGCGGCAAATGCGCCCTCGACAGCAATGACAGCGGCAACGGTGGCCGGTGGCGATGCTGCAGCAGCTGTGGCGGCCGTTGTTGCCACCGCGACGGCAGCCGAAGCCGTGACAACTCATGTTTCCGGTGCTAATGGAGCACTTTTATTTGGCGACGCGCTCAATGCAACTACGCCCCTGTCTGCGGCAATCAGCACGTTGCAACACGCCGGACACGGCAAAAAGACCTCGAGTCAGCGAGACGACGCGCAGACACAGGAACTGCTGGAGCTGGATAAAAAACGACTGAACCAACATTACCGCGCGGCTTTCCCGGCCGTGAGAAATGCCAATCTCACAGCGGCCGACGAGAAGGCGCGCATTATTTCCGGCATTTATCAACACTGGTATCGAGCCATGCGTTCGCACCATCAACAGCAACAGCCATCGCATCATCGGCATCTCGAGGTTGAGCAGCAACAGCAACAACAACAACAACAACAACAACAACAACAACAACAGCAACATCAACATCAACAACAACAACAACAACAACAACAACAACAACAACAACAACAGCACCAGTTGTACGAGGATCCGCACTTGTGTTTGGCGTCGGCAAGGTCGTCAATAGCCACCAGTCCAGCCAACGGAGGCGGGGCCTTTGTGCAACAAAACTTCCAGGTGCCAGTGCAGGAAAGCACTACGACTGGTCGACGTCGTAACGCCAGCACGACGTTTCACCATCATCCGTATCGTCGAGCATCGGCAGCAACCAGGGCGCCCACAGCCATTCCCCACGTGCCTTCGACGCCCTCCGAGGGCGCAGCATCATCCAACGTGTACGCCACGGCCATCAACAGACACCACCGGGCCGTGTCTCTGCAGGCATTGGGAATGGCTGCAGCGGCCGTGGCTGCGGCTGCGGCCGCTGCAGCTGGCGGTAGCTCCAACGGCACAAGTGGCAGTTTTTACGAGGCACCAGTATACCGGGCACTCCTACCGAGGAGCTAGGATTCGGCAATTGTCAATTTTCTCAGGATTATCGGGTTAATGGTAGTTGTACAAGCTCGCTGTTGTGATCAAGAGTGCAGGTGGGAAAGTTTCATGTGCGTCATCTGGCCTGAGCTGATGCCAATTGTCCATCAGCTGTCAAGCGTGAGGTTGGCCAAGTTGTTTGCAATTGCGGGGGATAAAAAAAGCACGAATGCGTGGGGAAAGATAGTATCAGTGGGTGATTTTCGCTCAGAACTGCATCTCTCGCATTATCGTCCATCTGGCTCTGTCCTGCTTTGCTCGTTCTCTCGCTCTCTCGCTTCTGCCTTGTTCCTCTTCTCCTTTCTCCTGCTGTTTGTCACGCACGTGGATGGCGGCTGCACCCTCATGTCCACCACAATGTTACCTACCTGGCTCGTACACTCGTCGACTATCTGCCATTTCTATCTCATGATGGCGTGCTGGTGCAACGAAAAATCAGCAGTGGTGGACCTGCTCTGCTTTGCGTCCAAAAATTTCCTCAAGTCCCCTCTCGGGCGTCCTCGAATCCCCAATGCCAGTCATTTAGAGCCGTGGTGACGACAACTAACGAGCAATTGCCTAACGAACGACACTTGTCCAGAGGATATTTCCGCTCTGGCATTACATACTGTCAGTAGTAGAGCATCGGTGGGCAACTGGTCGGGTCGAGGGGAGCTCTACTGTACTCTCTCGGACCTCTGCGGCCGACGCTCTCTGGCGCGGACGTGTGTTGCAGACCACGGGCGGGCTTCTATACATCACGCTGTGCACGGTAACCCGCCGCCGCCGGGGGAGGGGCAAATGGATCGAGAGCTGCGAGCGGACGCGAGGCACCCATTCTCCTCGAATATTGGGCTTCCCGTATAGACATGCGCCGCCGCCGCCGCCGCCGCTGCCGCCGACCCTGCAGGGCCAATTTTTCCATTCGATATTGCGCCACGTCCAATGGCCATGGCAGCCCTCTCGCATCTTTGTCCATTTGCCCCCTTGCAGCCAATTCTAGTACATGTATATCCGTACGTAAGCTATACAATTGTAACGACCAAATATCCAGTGCATGTGTACATATATTATTTATCACAATTACCGCGTAGTTTTTTCTCCAACGAGAGCCAAAGACTAGAGACAAACAAGTTATCCACAGTCTATGTAAGAAAAAAACTGCTTGTGTCCCTCGCGCGCTATTTTTATTGCCTTTTTTTTCTCTCCTTTGTCGTGTGATTCACTGTCATGTCGGTTTATTTCGTGCCATCTCTTTTTCCTCTATTAGTTTCATTTTTACAGTAGGTACTTGACGAATTGCAAAAGGTTTAGTTGTTTTTTTTTCCTTTTTAATTTTTGAAAGTTTATCCTTTTATTTTCTCGTCATGTGCTTCCTCTCGACTGTCTCCACATCTGTAACATCCCAACGCTTAACGCGCCGTGACGTTGGCGACCAACTGTAGGGATTTAGGGTGGGCGCGGGGATTATTACATAGATCGAGCTGACGATCGAGAGAGCGAGCATCAGTGCAGGCAGCGAGGGCTTTATTGCAGAGAGCGAGAGAAACTGTGTGTGGCGGAAACAAGTCGCGGGCTCTGGCTGTGACATGAAAGTGGAACGGCCGCACCCTCATCGTGGCAAAAGGTCCACAACGGCCCGGCGACCTGGCCAGAGTCTTCGGGCTGCTCTAGCCAAAATATAGCCGATCGATACGCGCTGCAGGCGGCTTTTATACCGGCCTCGAGCCAGTTGCGCCTATCGATCTGCTCGTCTGCTCTCATCCCCAGGACTGCCCATCCTGCCGATGATCATGATGATGATGTTTTTATTGTCAGTGTTGATTGTGCAGAGGGTATTTAAAAGCAGACAGCCTACATAAAAGCTTGCATTTAATGACATCATGTACAAGTCTAAATAGTGTGATACATTTCTACGCTTATTCTCTGATTGTAGAATTTAAGAGGACTCTTGCATACCTGCTTTTGTGCGTTTCACGGTGCGATTCATTGGATATTGTAGTGGAAAGGCTATCGCATCGTATCGCAAAAGAGAGTAACGGAGAAAAATTAAATTATAACGAGGTCGCAAGAGATTGTCCTATAGTTTCTCAAGACGCTAGATCACGTAGATTTAAAAAAACAAAAAAAAAAAACATTCAATGATTCCTAAAATAATGTTGTAAGGATGAATTTAATCACGGGTTCTTTTTTTTCCTGCGTCACCACACACATACACGACCCGTGCTTATATTTCTCTTTGAGTGTACGATAATCCAGGAATGTGTGAATATAGCGATTGTGTGCGTGTGATGCGAGTGCGATGCGTGTGGGAGAGTATTAGAGTGAGGAAAAATATGTTCTTCCTTTTTTTAGCCGACGATCACGTCAACTCGATAGGGAAAGCCGTCGCGATGAGATTCAATTGGAATACTCGGGACGCGCGCGCGATCACGGCCCCCTCAAATTGTACATAGTTGTGTATAACATGCGCATAGATATATTATACATATTGTACACATATACAAAAATCTCTATATATTATATATATATTAAAAAAATATATATATGAACAAGCATAGATGAATCATTCACTGACTGTAAAATGCCATCGAAATATATTTATATTTCATGTTAAAAATTCGACATTTTTTTATTCTTCTGCGCTCATTTACATTTTTTTTTTTTTTGTATTGCTCCACATCACATTGAGTCAACTACTGATAACAATCAAGATGATTCAACGCACGCCGTCGTATACATATATTTGCCCCTTGCCAAATAATAATGTGAGAGCATGATAATCAATATATCTTTATGATTTGTGGCAACATGTGACGCAAAAAAGAGTATAGGGGTTGTATATCAGTTTTTTTTCTATTTTACTATATAACTGGGAGAGCGAGTAAACGCTTTGTGTCGCTGAATATTCCAAGTGAAGTTTTTTTTTGCTTTTCACGTCAGAGAAAATAATATATATAATGAAGGTGTGTTTTTACTGCGAGGTTTTAGTTCGTCTGTCTTCTCACGTCTTGCCACTTTGCGTCATGTTGCTAAGTCCCTCATGTGTGAGGCTCGCACCACATCGTCCCCGCGTGAGCTCCACTCTGCGATGGTCGCGGGGATTC
This sequence comes from Macrocentrus cingulum, assembly GCA_002156465.1. Classification (NCBI taxonomy): domain Eukaryota; kingdom Metazoa; phylum Arthropoda; class Insecta; order Hymenoptera; family Braconidae; genus Macrocentrus; species Macrocentrus cingulum. The sequence goes on along the minus strand of MVJL01003010.1, from coordinate 4,875 downwards.
AGGTAGGTAGCATAGAGCATATACGTAACTGCTTGCCAAGTGGGCCAAATAACGCTGACGGAGAGTTGCCGTCGCATTCGAGTGTGCATATAAGAAGACTCTAAAGTTTAGCAGCAAGGACAGAATAATTACTACATCGATTGTCGCGCACACTAATGTCGATAGAGCGTGTGATATTTATGATGCCATGCCAGCCAGTCGAGTCTAATAAAATTCCATTTGTATCAGCGAGCTCAATTCAATCCCCGTCGCATCAATTATTTTCGTCAATTTCTCACCACAGTGACTCACCTGTGTTACGGCAAATACTTTTTTTTTTTCTCTCTGTTCAAATTCATTCCAGCGAGCCGGACACCACACAGCAATGCTTATTCAATCAGACCTCTTTCTTCAATCGTCAACTTCAATTCCGTCATGATTATTTCAGTCACGAAATATAACGCATATACCAGCATGCAGGTAAAGCAAATGTATATTCCAAGCAGAGATAAGCGGCGGGACCGACTGATGGGATTCTCCGACGAGGTCGTCGTGTGTCTAATCGGTTTAGGGAAGACGTTCGAGTCCAGTGAAAGCACGCACACACATGTGTGCAGTTTATTATAACTTTTTTTTTCTTTTCTTCATCGGAGCACACACGGCATTGTGTGCGTGATGCACAAACGACGCGACCTATCGTGTGTGGTGGTGTATTTTTATGCTCCAGGCTACGGCGACACTGATGGTTTTTAATTGCTAATATATGCCCGCATTGTCCTAGCACAATAACCCGTGGAAATTCTGGAAATGGAGCAAGCGAGGCGCGCAAATGATATCTAAAAAGCCCACTCATACATATGCGAGGTTTCTTTTCTATTTTCACTAAAATTTCTGGAAAAAAAAAAACTTACCATGTAATTTTTTTTCTTTAGCGATTCAACCCAACGGATTGTTTTGCATTATCGATTTTTTTATGAAAGAGTTTGCAAATTTATGATGATGTTTGCATTTTATAAGTCATAAAACACGGGATAATTGACGATGGAAACGCGTTAAAGTTTAAGTCGCGCGTGGAACCCACTTTTTTATGTCTCTTGACTCTCGAGAGTACTTATTATACATACGTGTTTCATTTGTAAAGCAACAGACATTTTTCGCGCCATAATTCAAATTCATTCGCACGACGCTTCGAGAGAGCGGACATTACACGGTTGCCATGTAAATTCACTGCTAGAGCTGTCGTGGAGGTTACAAATTGTTTTTTTTTTTTTTAACTATTGAAATGCCGGTGAAGTACGTAACGCTCGTGTAAAATGAATAATAAAGTTTTGATAAAGGTGCGCAGGTAAGGAAGTTATCGCGCAAATTTCCCGGTAGCTGTTCAGTGAGCGACACGTAAGTGAACGAGTAGTTCACCAATACACCGTGAGCACGTCAGCGCCTTTTGTGCTCAGTTGTCATCATAACGTAAATCCTATGGTGCAATCAGTGACACGATAGGATATTCGAAGCAAAATTGTACAAGTTATTTCGAGTTACGGGCAGAAAAATACAAAAATTTCAGGCTTAAGTTGACACTATTGTTAAAATGAGGGCTGCTGTGATATTACTCATCAGTATCGCACTCACGTGCATTGTTATTGGCAATGCGTATTATCAGAAAAAACAGTTTTATCCTTCTGTTGTCTACATAACCAAATCTAATCCTAGTATGGCTGTAAGTTCATGTTTTTATGGCAATTTCAACGAGAAATTATTGCACATTTCACACCATAACCTCAACTTATTGTCGTAAAATTGCATTTATTTTATTCTTCCATTTCATTACAGGTGATCTATGTCCAAGGTCTTATTCTTGTTTTCATGACCAACACCTTCCTCAGGAAAATATTCTTTGGTACCCTTCGAGCCGCAGAGTTGGAGGTAAGATGTTGCGTCATTTCAGTTAAACTCAAGTTGTATACATTTTTTTTTTTCACAGCATCTTCTCGAAAAAGCCTGGTATGCTGTGACGGAAACGTGTCTTGCATTCACCGTATTTAGAGATGACTTTAGCCCAAAATTTATTGCTCTATTTACACTGCTGTTATTCCTCAAGTCTTTTCACTGGCTGGCAGAGGACAGAGTTGACTATGTAAGCAATTTTCATGTCGTACATTCCTTCCTAGTGATTGATTAATTATTATTATTCACTCTAGATGGAGAGAAGTCCCGTAATAACATGGCTCTTTCACATTAGAGTTGTCACGCTTATAGGCCTGTTGACATCCATAAACTTGGCAATGATTGACTTTGCCTACATTTCAACTGTCGCCAAAGGTGCATCTGTTCAACTGGTCTTTGGCTTTGAATACGCAATTTTACTCACTGTCGTTCTCAACATTTCCATCAAGTATCTCTTGCATGCCATGGACCTGCAGAGAGATACACCCTGGGAAAATAAACCAGTTTTTCTACTGTACACTGAGCTCGTTATCGGTTTTATCAAGGTAACATATTGAGCTACTTTTTTAACAATGACCGAAATTACATCTCAAGTTTGCTGAGGTTTCCTTCGGCTACGTCCTAATTTCATCCTCTTATTTCAGGTTGCCCTTTACGTGGCCTTTGTTACAGTCATGGTAAAACTATACACTCTGCCATTGTTCGCCTTGAGACCAATGTATTACACAATGCGCAACTTCAAGAAAGCTTTCCAAGACATTGTCATGTCCAGAAGAGCCATCAGAAACATGAACACGTTTTATCCCGACGCCACGCCTGAGGAACTCGCAGCCGCGGACAACGTTTGCATCATTTGTCGGTACGCAAGCATTAGCCCACTTTATTTTATTCCAGTATTTTCTATTATAGTGCTAAAAAAGAAAAGAAATTGCTGTTTAACAGAGAGGAAATGGCAGCGGCGAGCAAAAAACTTCCTTGCAACCACATATTCCACACGGCCTGCTTGCGCTCGTGGTTCCAACGTCAGCAGACTTGTCCGACATGTCGTTTGAATATCTTGAGGCCAGCGACAGGAAACGGAAGCACGGAAAACCGCCAACAGGGTCAAAGACTCGGCGACGCACCAACACCTCAGCCCACACAGACGCCTACTTCTAATCAAGACGGTACGATATCGAGTTTTTATTTTCTAATTATAGTAAAACACTTTATTTGGAGCCAATACTTATTGATTCATCGTTTTACTAGGACTTCCACCTGAGGGAATGGCTACGCTGGCAGGATTACGAGCTGCGATGGCACAGGGAACTCCATTTTCTCCGGAGAATCTGCCCTTTTTCGCGCCCCCATTTCCTCCGGTAATTCCACTGCCACCTGTGCCCACTCCACCACCCAATTTGACGTCTCTCAGCGAGGATGAGCTTCGAGCAATGGAGGGAAACCTCCGACAGGCCGTTGAAGCCAGAGTACAAACACTACAAAGGATTCAGCTGCTGTTAGACGCGGCAAATGCCATGATGAATCAGTATCAAACTGCGGCGGCAACTGCAAAGTCAGTACATTTATTAATTTTAGCTTGATCTTGTATTTTAATGTTTTTTTTATTACTTAATAGTATTCCTATGCCGTCGACGACCATGCCAACGGGTACACATGCAAAACAAGGTCCCTCTGTGAGTCCGACAAATGCATCATCTAGCAGCGATACCACGAATAAATTGGTACCGGAAGTATCTCAGGCAAACTCTTCACGTGCCGCAGAGAGTGGAGGTAGTGAACCAATGCCCTCGACCTCGGAGATCGTGGAAAATGAGGACGACGAAGCGGCGATTTTGAGGAGACGAAGGTTGCAAAAATTTACAGTGCCACCAACGACAAATTGAATTCTAAACGTCCAGACACACAGTGTGACACAGAAATTTATTAAAGCCTGATATTTTACTAGGATTCTAATTATATTTGTACGTATATGTAAATTACGACTCATTTACCGTGTTTACTTGATTTTTGTTTTCTTATCATCACTTTTCTATTGGGTCAAACTCACTTGCACACAATCAAAGAGTCATATGTCAATATTATTTTTCACGTTTATGTATATACATTGTATATACATTATTTTTAAAAAATTATTATTTTAGAGCTTTATGTATAAAAAGTACTATAAATTCTTCACGTTTATCTTCCATCACTTTTAAAGACTATATTGAAGAAGTTTTCGAATTTATAAATCTTTCAATCATATCCGAATAATGGATGATGGGCAGGATTAAAATACAGTCGGAGATTTTTTTTTGTTTTCAAAATTTATTATATAATATGCCATAGCAGCATGTATAAATTAAAACTGTAAGTAATCGTTATGTGTAATAAACATATTTGTCTATTAAAAATTTAAGAGATTTTTTAATTTATTACAGTTTTCGAGGTTACCGACCGTTCTGCCGGTCGTGATTTCTTTGACTTTTGTACTCACTTAGGCTAGATTTACATGGTGCGTTGTTTTAACGCTGCGAACGCACCATATAAATCCAGCCATTTATATCTTTCCACAACAGCTGATCGACGCCATCTTGATTTTTTTTTTATTTATTTATAAAATAATTATCAAAATTACAAAAAAATAAAGTAATTAAGACTCGTAAAAATAAAAATAAAAAAAAAAAACTTAAAAGAAACTGAATCGGCCGGTAAAGAAGTCCTCCGTTGCAATTGTTTATAACTTTTTCAACCCCTTTTCTGTATCTTCGCCCCTAATCATCGGATGACCTTGAAACTTGGCATAAACGTTGGGTACCCTGACGAGGTAATACCATCCGAGTTTCAGCCAATTCTGTCAATAAACAACGAAGCAGCGGCCGAATAAACATTGCAAAAATTGTTTATTTGCAAATATCTCGAGAACGGTTGGAGCTAGAGCATTTTTGAGGGCATTTTTGGCAGGGTTGAGCC
>MVJL01003003.1:0-64516 GCA_002156465.1 Macrocentrus cingulum | reverse complement strand
AAAAAAATTTTTTTTTTTTTTTTTTTTTTTTTTTTTTTTTTTTTCAATTAAAAAAGAAATTTTTAATTTTAAAAATAAAATTTTTATTTAAAACCTGATAAAATATAAATATTCTAAACTTTATCATGTCTAAAAATATTTTTTTTTTTCATGAAAATAAATATTTCATACTTTGGCACGTGTAAAATTTGGCAAAAGAATTATTTCTAACCTGAATAACCTTCAATAACTGTCATTGGTAAACGCTTTGTGCAATAACACAACTTGTAAAAAAAATTCAGTGCTTGAAAAAAATATAATAAATAAATATCTCGGGTTTTTTGGTCGCACCATGTCACGAGGAGCTTCAGACTAATGAGCTACCGCGGATATCTCGCGCACTGGGCCGTGCAGTTGGGCAATATTGCGTCTAATTGCTGGGATTTACTTATTGCCAAAGTATGAAAAAAAAAAGAATAAGGGCATAATTTTCTTTAAGCTAATAACCGTGATTAATAGATGAAGACGTTTGGTCGTTTTTGCTCAACTCACGCGCAGAAGGGGGCGGACACATTAAATTTGTCGTCGTCGCCTCTCAAGCGACACTAATAATAACTGTATACGCGACGAGACAGTCCAGCTGTACAGTTTACACCACTTGCAATACGAATCTGTCATATTTTATTGCTCGAATAAATGTGAAAAATATTTTTATGATAAAATAAATTTTTTTCACAAATGTTTTTTCTTGCAAGAAAATTTTTTTTATTTCTACAATTTTATATTTTCAGTCGATATAAAAAATTAGTGAGGCATTTAAAATATTTTTAGAGATGGTAAGCTTAATAAAAAGTCGGTTTTTTTTTTCAGTAATTGAAGGTTTTAATTTATGAACTAATGGTTTATTTTTACTGTAGATTTTTTTTCAAGCGCTCACAGGGGTTGAATTTAAGTATAACAATTATTTTGAGCCTAATGGACGTCTTAGGTTACAATCCCGATAGTATCTCGCTCGTTCAGGAAGCTCACAAACACACAAAAACATATCCTGTCATAACTGTCGGCACTAGGAACAAGACACAGTATTTAATAAACACCCGTTTCCAGAAAAAAAAAAATTGCGCGGATGGTAGATGACAAATTTAAGAATATATATATTAAAATATAAAAAAACATAGATTATTCGCTCGTTATAACTTTATATATATAGGCATTGCTTTGAGAAAAAAATTTCACACGCGAAAAAATTGTCAGTTGTTAAAATCCGACGATAAATCGACTTTTTGTAACGTAAATTACTGCTAAATTACGCGAGCTATGAAATTTTTATCTTTAATAATTTTTTTAGAGAATATTTTCTGTTTCAAAAAAAATCTCCCCTGATACAAAAATTTGATTATATTTCAATCATTTTTCAATTATTTAGCTCTAAACAAAATATGTAGAATATAAATTTTTTTTTATAATACTTAACCATTTACATAATTTTATTTAATTAATAATTTATTCGTATTATAATCCCAAGTTTTTGATTTTATGGTAAAAAAAAAAAATAATTTTCAGTTTTTCTTCAAGGAAATATATTTTGTACTTGCTTAAAATTTCATGTCAAACATATTGTGGGTAATTATGGGATAAGTTTACAGAGGGGGAGTACAGAAAAAAAAGTGTAAATCGTAAAACATTTTTTTTTTTTTTCTGTAACAGAAGAAAATTTCTTTCATTTACTCTTACTTCACTCCTACTCATTAAAGCACGTGTATATACATCTTTTGTCTGATATATATGTATTTTACGAGAGAGATAATATCACAGTGACAGCACCAACGAGCCGTGCATCGGTTAGTCTCGCCACATCAAGACCCTTAACCTCCTCCATACCAGCTCTATCTGGCCCCTATCCAATATAACTCGAATTATAATCTGAGCCACGTGCATCCTCGCACATATTTTCCAACCCACGTGCCATTTCTCGCCACGTCCGATAGTCATCAAGGACATTTATCCCAATTGCGCGCGCGAGTCCTGTATATGTATATGCGTGCGCGCAAATACTGTGTACACAAGTCGACAAATCTCCGGGCTTTTCACTTTGTCTATGCATACATCGGATGATGCTGCGAATTTTTTTTTGCCCTGTGACCGGCGGAGACATAAAAGCACCGCTCGAGTATACCCACTCGCTCTTCTGCAAACTCAGATAGATATTATGACGATGGCTCTTGGCGCACGAGTAGCCTTGTCCCCCATAAGAGCATCTTGAGTACTTGTTCAGTGCTCTCGATGAGCCCTACTCGGAGTCAATATATCGAGTTGAGCGACGGAAATATAGAAAGAAAAGAATTCAATTTTCAAGAAATATTTTTTCCTCTATGAAAGAATCATTAAATTAAAACATTGATTATATCCTGCTAAATATTGAAAAATATGCTGAAAAAAGGGATAAAAGAGATGATTTTAAAAAATTTTCAAGTCTAATTAAATTTTTAACAAGTAGAAAACGTGAAATAAAAATTTTTGGCTGACCTAAGATAAGTTATTTCACTCAAAAATGTATAGGCAGCGAAAAATTGTGGATAAACAGGAATTTTTGATTGTAAAAAAATTTTTTTCATACAAAGAACACATGTGTTATTCGTATATTTATTTATTTTCTTGTAAAAATTGTCGTAAGAGGTATAAAATAATGGGGAAAAAAATCGTCGATTTAAAATATGGTGATACGTGAGTAAAATATACCTGAGAGTATAGTGAAAGACGTGTTTTACGCGCAAAACTCAAGCAGAGTGCACTCGTTTATCTTGCTCGTGACGAGGAAAGGAGGAATTAACGAGGAATTAATAGTAGATCCTAATGACAAATTATTCCCTTCGACTCGGTGGCCTAATTTGTCTAATTATTTCGCTTAATTCCTCTCCGGGTCTCTGGTTAAGGCCCAGAGCGCAGTAGTAGTAGCCTATACGAAGATTCCGCGCGGCGGAATGACGTTCAACGAAACGACGAAGGTAATTAATGAAGTCATTAGCGAGCTGAGCTCTGGGCGTGCATCTTTTTCGAAGGTATATACATGTTATACGCCCTATATACCTGCTACAACGCGCTCTGCAGCTTCGCCCTCCAAGCTCTGTCGCCCGATTCTTCAAGCATTAACATTTTATCTTTTGGCGCGATCTATCGCGACGTCGCTCAGACCTCCCGCGACTCCTCCACAATAAATATATTATTCTTTGTTTTTAAATATTGCCTGAATCTGGTGCACTCGATATAATCATCCGTCATTTCATAAATATCGCCGAAAGTTTTTGCTCAGTGGAAATTATTTATTTTTATACAAAAAAGACTTTTTTTCTCGTAGACAAAAAATTTTTAATTGATTGAAATAAATGGTTAAATCATATAACACTGCCTAATTCCCTTATTGCTTTATGAAAGGGATGTGAAAAATTAATAAAAATATAGTAATATAAAAAAATGTTGCATTTAGATTGATAAAATGACATTTGATATAAAATTTATTGAAAATTACCCGATAAATTTCTTATTTTCAGCGCGAAAAATTAAAAAAGATAAATATATTCTTAGAACATAATAAGAAAAAAAATAATACGCGGTGAAAAAATTTTTTTTTCCCGAAAATTCAATCGTAGAATGTAGATATATTAAAAGTAATATTTTTTCGACGAAGCGTGGCATATATGAATTAAAAACGAAAAAATATGGCGTGGAGAGAGAGAGAGTAGAAAGTACGACACATCCGACAGGAAGGCATCGTCACCCCGGTAACGAGGGCGCGTCTGAGGCCTCGCGCGAAATTTAAGAGGCGCGTTCAAGATGAAATTGTTACTATTTCAACTATACACACGTATATATAGGCGTTTGCAGGCGTTTCCTCGTTCCGAGTCGATAAAATGCGCGTCGGCATTCGTATAAAGTGGGTTAAATATAAACAGAGCACAGCCTCCCCCGCGCGAGTGAGCTTATTCAATGCCGTGTGGCGCGCGAGAGGACGAGCGATGAGACTCAGGCCAACATAAATTACCGAGCGCCACGCCGAAGAGGGGAAGTGAGTTATTTGTGTGTGAGTGATGGAATGAGCCAGCTGAAGAAAGCCCCCGTCTACTTTTCTTCATGCAACCCCCCATTATCATTGTGGCTAAACCAAAATTTTATATCCCCGAATGCCATATTTTGAAATCCAATTTTTTTGTAACATTTTTCCAGAGTAGAAAAAAATTTTCGGATGAAATAAAACTCAGTAGTTTTAAAAATATTTCTAAAAAGGACAAAAATTTTTTTTTTCGCGTATTAAACTTGAATTTATTAATTTATTGAAGAAAAAATACTTTTTATCATCGAATAAAAAATTTTCTGGTCACAATATTTAATTGTTCCTGTAGAATAAGGAAAAAAATTTTTTAATGAAAAAAAATGCGAAATTAAAAATAGAGTATTCTATTATTTTTTTTTAAGGACTCAACTCACTGTTCTGTCCTGTGATTATTAATTTAGGGGTGTGTTGGGGCTCTTACTGCATGTTTATATACGTGAATGTGAAGAGTCTGCGGGAACAAGTGCGAAAAACAACATGTTCTTCACGTCTCCGCAGACCCGGTTAATTCTGGAGTCGTTCGTCAGACGACCGCCCCGATGCTCCCGCACTTGTATCTATTTCGTTACACGCTGTGTCAAGATTCAAAGCCTTACGGTCCGTTCGAATCGCTGAGTAATCACAGGCATTAAACACCAAGTAATTATTTTTCGTCTTGCCAGCTGAAAAATTAAAAAGAAAAATTATTATTCTCACACAATCATCAATAGAAAATTTATTCCTGCAATTTCGGTCGACCCGTCCTCAATAAATAAAATAAATTTTATTCGCATGTAGACAGCAAAAAAATATTCTGATAATATTTTACAAAGTTCAAAAATTGAGTTATAACATTGAAAAATTACTTGTACTCATAAAATTGTCAATATATTGGATATAAATGTATGAAATTGATGTATAAAGATGTCAGAAAAATATTGGCATAAACAATTTGATTTGTATTGTAACTGATGGGTCGGCGAGTGCACAATGTCATCCTGTAACTCAACGAGGGTGATGAAGCGTTCAGGATTTACTTTGTGACCGTTACATCGCCAATTTACTCGGTGATTAACAGCCCTCAAGTACTATAAACTCCCTGCGCGTGACGGACGAAAAAAAAAACCACAAAATGAGGAGAAAAAAAAATTCTTTTTGGATTTTAAATGATTTTTTTTATTTTCATTGAAGAAAAAAATAAAGATAAATATATTTTTTTTTTCTTGCAATATTGTGAGATTTGAGTTTTTGCTCGCATCCACTGCGATAAAAATGATTTCATGCGGTAAATACGTGTATTAAATTGTGCGAGGCGGCTATCGGAGGACCTCGCGGTACGTCTAAAGATCTCACGAAAAAACACCGACGACGTACAGTCGCCGTGGGTTATTATGCCGAGGCAGACGGGCGCGCGCGGCCAGCAGGGCAAAACAGAAAGAGATGACGCACCACAGAGACGTTTTTTCCCTTGCGAAGAATGCCAACGGGCGCCGAGGGTGGCCGCCGCGGTCACGTTGACGAGCGTCGCGCAGCTGGAAAACCCGGCGAGCTTTAAACCGAACCACAAGAACCCGTGCGACGAGGGATAATAGCAAATATTGGTAGCACTGCTAAGTTATGGGATGTATCAGTGATGATTGACGTTCATTCATTCGATTTGACAGCAAGTTTCTTTTTTTTTAGGGCAATAATAGAAACAGATGATGGATATGCCGGGGAGAATGAATTTTCCAGGGCATTTTGCCGGAAAAATAGTCAGATTTTCATGGCTTGTTTGTTTGGAAAGGAAATCATGTTTATTGTTGCTATTACGATTTTTTTTTGTGCTAGTGGTTTTAGGGTCATTCACTGTTGAGTATTTTAAATTTGAAATGAGGAAAAAAAAATTTTTTTCCACCTAGAAAAATGGTTTATTTAGTTGTTAATGGGAATTTAGAGCACTCAGGAGCAACGATTCGTTGGAAAAAATGACGAGAAATGATTATTTGTACGAATGTTGATGTTGATGAATAGACTGCAGCCATATAGTGATGTGGTGTTAAATCTGCGAATGTTGCACAAGCACTAAATTTCACCGGGCATAAATACCCTCTTGAGCGTACACGTGTCACGACGTGTCTCACGACATCACACTCCTTGCTGTCTCTTTCGTGCTTCAAGCTCTATGACAAACAAACGCATAATCCCATCATCACCGTCACATGTCACACCTTCTTTCTGCGCACACTCGTCTCCGACGAATTCCATGCTCACCAACGGCATATTCAAGGCTTTCTGGAGCTTAAAAGCACTCACTTAATATCATGCCCCAACAACAGAGTTGGCAAAAAACTCGAGTCAAGTAGCCAAAATCTTTTGTTGGATGTATCTTGAAAAATGCTGAACGTTATTTGCCAAAATTTTTTGCATCATTCATCGTTCTGTATTTCTGTAAAAAAAAAAATTTGTCCCAGTGAATTTTGACGATTTTAAGGAGAAAAATCCGGTTATGATCAGACTAGACTTTGAATAATGTCAAATATTTTCTTTCGGATTTTTGTTGAATGAAAAATACCTTTACAATTAGTAATAATAACGGATATTTCGGCGGTTCACACTGGAAATTTAATTGTTTTATAGAAAAATTTATTTAAATGATAGCAATGTATAAAATTTTTTACTCACTGTGTTTCATGACACATCTTCATTCTCTAAAAGCCCAGAAAGAACTGGTGACGTGTTCGATAATATTGATTTTTCAGGGTCTGCTATCATATATGAGTATACGTCAGAAATACCAAAAAGCAATTAAAATTTATCGATAGAGTTCGGCTCACCGGACTTTTCCACGGTAATTATCAGTTCTTCCTGGGTTTTTGGTCAGTGCAGACATCTCCAAGAGTGTTGTAAGTAAAAATTTTTGCATATTACAAATTTCCCAATTTTGCGCGACATAAAAAAAAAAAATTAGAGAGTGTCACCGAACACTCGGTAGGAACGAAGTTCCTTTCGCAGTATTTATTTTGTTTATAAATAATTATATCAGTACACTGCTGTACGACGGAACAGATATAGTGTGTACGCACTAAAAGCTACGTTCACGGAGAGTCGACGGCGCGCCGTGAACGTAGACGGCGCGAGCTTATTGGCGGCCGTGAGCCAATAAGCGTGCGCCTATGTTTGGGAATTGACCAATCACATACGCGCTATAGCAACCTCGATTATGAGGTGACGGAAATATCTTTTACACTTTTTTTCGCCTAGCCCCCATCCGCAAACCCAACCGTGCGATAAGGAACTTCGTTCCAAAAAGTTCCACCAGAAAATCATCTTATTAATACATTTTTTAATGAAAAAAAAAAAAAAATAAATAATAAAATAATATATCGCAATTGGTATGGAGCCTTTTTTAAAATAAAAATTGTAAGGACTGCAAAAAAATCCTTGACACGAATTTTTCCAACTTTATGATTATTTTTTTTAATTATTTTTTTTTTATTTATTGTAAATATGTGGTAAAATTTGGGAGTGCAGGGAAGTCGTAAATCAAGTAAAATAACAAAAACACCAGGATAACGTCGAAATAATCTGCTCGTTTTCGTATAATATATATACCAGGCTTTTATTTATTGCATTTCACTATATGACACGCGTTTAAAAGTGTCATTTATATTTAAATTCCTACTGTTTTAACACACCTAAAAAAACATTGCGCACATACTATAATCTCTTGCACTCTCACTCGACACTGAAAATAATGCCCACACTGAGTTTATATTCACAAATATCGGTCGAGTGCAATGAGAGCCTCTCCCGCGTGCACACCCTCTGTTCCTCCCGCTATATGTCATGTCTATATACACACCGCACAATTTTATTCATGTAGAAAAATAAATGAGCAACAGCACAAACTGCAGAGTGCCCTTGCTTGCTAGTTGCAACGACGATGGATTTTCAAGTAAGATTAATCATGTCCTCGTGCAGAGCATTTCACTAACACCATCATTTAATTGTCCCATGTTATATTTTGCTTCTTCAATTTTTTGTTTTTTATTATTTAAACCAGTAGCAATGGTAGGATGTCTGTATGTACATGCATTTAAAGTTCATGTAATATGCAACGAGATATTTACATTATTTATATACTAGAAAAAAAAACTTTTCCTCTATTTCATATACGGCGATGAAAATTTTTATTTTACAAATATCTTGATAATTACAGGACTTGGGTAAAGTTTGTATAGAACCTTTTTTGTAGTCTGTAAAATTGTCTACAAAAAAAGCTCTATGCCAAAATTGACTACTTCTAGCCATTTGCAAGATATTTTCAATACAAAAAAAAATTGCAATTTTATCCAACAGTCAAATGAATTTTTTTGTATCGCTGATATCTTGAAAACTGTGAGATTTGGAATAATTTTACTCTAAACATTTTTTATAGCTCTGAAAATTCTCTTCAAAATTGTTATTAGCAAAAAATCTCGTATTTTCAACGATATTCAAGATATTTGCATTAAAAGTCGCCAACTAAAAAATTCTACATCAACTGTTGATCAAATTGTCGCAATTTTCCGCGCGAAATCTCCAGCAAGTGCACTTGGATTCTCGCCGGACGATTGTCTATATCACGAGAGATTCAGGGCACGTACTCCTCGATGCAGCCCCATAAGTCGATTGGCTTATGTATCTGAGAGAACTCGGTCTCTCTCTCGCTGCCATGCAGCACTCGCTGCACCAACTCTCGGGACAAGAAGCCAACGGCGCGATCGAGTGAGAACGATTCAATCAGGTGCTACATAAATCTTCTCCTCGTGGACATGTCGCCTCCCTCTCTTTTTGCCCAATTGCCCGTCGCTCTGTCTTGCTCTCGCAAATTTTGCTTCGCTGATTTCTTTCGCGGCGAACCGGCTCTCCTCTGGCCTCTCTCGCTGCCTATACTCCCTGTGCCCTTCCGAAGATTGCAGTATTAATTATGCGTCGTGTGCGCTTGCGGGCATTCCTCGACGACGACCGGTACCAGTATTTGCGGCATTGTTAATCCACGTTCCCCGTCTGCTACTGTTTCTCGTTTCTTTTCCTCGCTCTATTTTTTTTTTTAACATCCATTGGACCATTGGGTCCTTTTAAAACCTGAAGGGCAATGGGGAAGTTAATAGAATTAATGATTTTTTTTCCGTTAGACATCTTGAAAAATTTTTTTTATCATTAAATAAAGTTATGAAGAATTAAAATTTCTAAAATCAACCCTCGAAAACCCTCTAAAATGTAAAATATGTATATAGGAGTAGAAAGATTGCCTGCGTATTTATATGAAAAGTCTGTGCCACAGGGAGTCGACAATTACCTGAGGCTGAGACGCAGAGCATAGCGCCAGGTCGCAGGTGAAATCCCTGCGCCAGAACGCTTTGTAGGTATATAGCGAGGCAAAGACCTTTATTGTATATAATGTCGCGAGTTCTCCAGCGGCAATAGCAAGAGCAGTAGCCTCCCCCGTTGGCTCCAGGCTACGGAGAAACAAAAGGAGCCGAAACACGTTCATTATTTCGAGCTAATTGGCGGTGCGCCTTTACTTCTAAACTCCTCCTGCGGGAATCCCCTGTATATATGCCTTTCTCGACGCTCCGTACTGCTTCTAAGAGCTCTTGTATTATTTTCTCACTGTAAACTGAAACCTACCCTAGTCCCTGACAACGTTGGAATTATTTTCCAAATTGTTAAAAACAACTTGCGCATTTTTTCCTTGATATTATAATCTTTTCTCTTCACAGTTCATTGAAATTGAAAACTTTTAAATAAAAATTAACGTTTTAATAAAAAGTTTTCTAATGTTTAATAAAGAGAAAAATTTTTTTTACATTTTACATTTTATAGTATCAGTATTTTATATGTTTCCTTATCGAAGTGCAAAGAAATTACCGTGCATTTTTTTTAATTATTGTTTTTCTATTCATTTATGTAACAAATAATCATTTTGACATTTAGTATCAATGGTTTTTATATGCAATAAAACACTTAAAAAAGTAACGAAAAAATTACTAATAATTCTGAAATTATGTGAAGAGAAGAAAAATTCCCTTTCCGACATGGTTATTTATCTCTCGTAAAATTCGCTCATGATTAATTTTCATCAAATAATAATTTTTATTTTAAAAAATTGTATGTTTTTCATGCAATTATTGCTTATCGTATGTACGTTTCTAACAATCATAATTATAATGATTACATACTTTGTTGCGATTGCGGAGGTTATAAATGAACGCCTGCAGTTTCAAAAGTTCATTTTCAAGCGAGCATTAGTCAAACTTTTCACGATGACATCCGCGAAAATATTTATTCTGTGGGTACTAGGTGTTTGGGTAATGATTATCAACGGCTATGAAGACTGCAGTGAGTACCTATGATGAAAAATTATCTAAAAAAAATTTTCTTTCTTGAAACTTAATGATATAAATTTTTTAAATAGCTAATTTGAAAGACATTAGTAATCCAAATGGAACGAGTTTGGGAACACTTCAAGGTTTTAACGTCTCAGATTGTGATGTAAACAAGGTCTGCATTATTGACCATAATTCTACCACCACACTGAGCATGGATTTTACCCTAAGTCTGCCAACAAATTCATTTTAACTCATCAAATATTATTTTTACACAGCATAAAAAATTTTTTTGCTTCATTAGATGAAAGAGTCGAAGTAGTAAATACGAAAGTTGAAGCAAGCCTGGGTTTCATTTCGCTTGAGTTGAAAATTGGACATCCGGCTCCTTGTAATGACACGAATTCAGGTTTAGAATGTCCTTTGGAACCGAGTGATACTGCTTATCACTATACAGTAACTGACCAAATTAAATTTCGAATTCGCAATCAGGTAAATAAATATAATCTAGAATATTTTTTCGATCTAATAAAATCGCTTACAAAAAAAATTGTGTAAAAATTTCTGATTTTTTTAAAAAAGATATCGCCATAGATAAGACTCGATTTATTATCTGGATATAACTAGTAACTTTTATAATTTTTTTTTCTATCGCAAATATTTTCAAAACTATCGTATACATGTTACAATTTTTACACACAGAATTTTTTTTGTAGTGCGAAAAATCTTATCTTCAAAGATTAATTTTTATTTTTTAATATTATCTATACACAAAGAAAATAAACGTGAAATGGTCTCTCTTGAATGAAGACGCCAAGACTATCGTTTGTGCACAAGTCGCAGTGATGTTCCGCTAATACCTTTGAAATTGTATGACGAAATAAAATGGTTAAACTATACTAATTAGTGACATAAATTTTGATTAAAGCTCCAGAGACCCCGCTCCCTCCCGTAAAAAAAAAAAAAATTTGTGCTGCATGGAACAATAAATTAGATTTTTGTAAATAAATAAATACAACGTTAAATATAAATATGATAGTTCAAATTCATTCTTGAATTATCGTTCTTTTATGCTAGGAAGTTTTGATACTGACATCATTGAAAATATATTCATTTTCTGGGCTCTCAGTATTTTTGTAATTTTTCGCAATAAACATGAAAGAGTTTTCCTGGATTAAAAAAGTTTTTACGCTTTTAAACTATGAACAATGTACTATTTAATCGTGGCGGGAGGAAATAGGGTTTTTGCTTGCGCTGTGACGAAAAAGTGCAGTATACTTCCCTCCCTATAGGTGTGCAAAATACTATACTATCTATAATTATTTTCTTGGTGGTTATATGACTAATTATTTTGACTTTAAGCAACCATGGTCGGTCGAGACGAATTGCAACAATTATTCATGCTTTATTGAATAACACAGTTTTAAATTACGTATTATTCCCTATTTTTTAATGACAAATCAACTACATAACAAATAAGAATTCGAAAAATTCGATGGATAATAGTGTGAAAATCGTGCTTGAGGAATTTTTCCATCTACATCATTCTTTTTTTTTTCTTTTTAAAATAAACTCGCGATTTTTTCGCGATATAATTTTTATTTAAAAAAAATTACATTGTATTTTTTTTTTCTTATGAAACCGGTTATTATCGTATTTTATTGTTGTGAAATCATAATTGCAATGCGATTACGCAGTACATATATAAAAATTGCACGAGCTATAAAAATAAATAACGCAAGTTTTGATCACTTATTCGCAAACGTGCATTATTCATTGGAACTTAAAAGTTCTTTTACAATGGCATGGAAAATATTTTTTTTGTGGATACTGAGTGTTTTAGTAGTTTTTACTCACTGCTGGTCAGACTGCAGTAAGTGTGTAATACAAAATTATCATATAATTTTATTTCTGAAACTTAATGATGTGAATTTTATCAACAGCTAATTTAGATCGAAAGGGGATGCCGAAAGGCGTAAGAGCTTTGGGATCGCTTAACAATTTTAGCATTTCAAATTGTGATGTTAACAAAACTTGCTATATTAAACGTAAATCTAACATCACACTCAACATGGATTTCACCCTAAGTCTGTTGATTAATTCATTTTAATTTACGATTATTTTTACGCAGAATAAAAAATTTTTTGCTTTATTAGATAAAAGAGTCGAAGCAGTGCGTGTATCAATTGAAGTACGCCAGTTTCACAATACATATTACACAGATATTGAAAATTTGCTTCCGTGTAACGACCCAGATTCAGGTTTAAATTGTCCTTTGGAGCCCAGTGATACGCCTTATAACTACACAGTAACTGATCGAATTAAGTTATCTTCTAGACAGGTAAATATATAGCCGAGAATATTTTTTCGATTTAATAACATTTCCTACAAAAAAAAAAAAACGTTTGCAAAAATTGTGTATGTCCGATTTTTTTTTTTAACAAATATTTTCAAAACCATCATACATGTAACAATTTTTTTGTAGTGCGGAAAATTTAGAAATAATTTTTTGTTTTTCACTATTACATATACAAAGTTGATATTCTTGAGTTGGGCTCTCGTAAGCGAAGACAATGTGGTTATCGTTTGTGCAAGATTCCCAGTGATGTTTACTGACTAATACAATTCAAATTGTATGACGAAATAAAATGGTTAAACTAGAATAATTAGTTGTTTGAATGTTGCTGATAAAAGTTTCTTTTCTTTTCGACCTTACCTTATTTTATGCAGATAAAGCTATTGTCGATACAATTGTTGTTTTGTCGTGCATTTATGTAAATGTGCATTTGTTTAAAATTTTATAATAGTTATTAAATAATCAAACACTCATAAGAGTGAAAAATTAATGTGGAAAGAGGGAAAATTTCTTTTTCGACATTTTTTCATCTCTTTTAAGATTATGTTATGATGAATTTCTATCAAATAATAACTATTTTTAAAAATTGTGCGTTTTTCATGCAATTATTGCTTATCGTACGTTTCTGACAATGATAATTATAATGATTACTAATAAACTAACTTTTAATGATTACTAATAAACTAACTTTTACATTTATTTTTATTTTGTTTTTGATGAAATTTTACTTTTGACTTTGTAACGCACTCGATAACCGTTTCTAAAACACGATTCAATATATTCTTATTAAACCTCCCAAGGCTATTATAAAAAATTTAAGTTACGAAAAACTCATTATCTTTTCTTTTTATAAAAATTAAGTCATAAATTTTTTACTAGGTATATAATTTTAATTTTTAAAAAATTGCACTGTATTTTTTTTTTTTTTTTTTCATATAAAATTGTCGGTGATTATCACATTTTCTTGTTGCACAATTAAAATTGCATCACGCAATTACAATGCAATTACAAAAAAAAAATTGCACAAGCATCAAAAATAAATAACTGAATGTTTGAACGCTTATTCGCAAATGGACATTTATTTGAACTCAAAGTTCTTTTACAATGGCATGGAAAATATTTTTTTTTGTTGGTACTGGGTGTTTTGTTAATTGTTACTAATGGTTGGGACGATTGTGGTAAGCAGAAAAATATTATTTCTCAGAATAAACAAAAAAAGAATGATTTTAAGATAATTATTTTGACTATAGGTGGGCAATTTTACAGTAAAATTACCAAGTTAACCAGCGAAAATTGTGATTTAAACTCTACCTGCTCGATAAAATCTGGGTCGAACTTTACAATAAACATGGATTTCGTGCTATGTCTGTTGATTTATTCTTTCAAATTTATATTTAAATTAATTTAGACGATCTGAAATAATTTTTTATTTTATCAGATGAGGATGTCGACTTTCTACGTACGGAAGTCCTCGCAACGCAGGGTATTGCTTTTCGGGAGTTGACCATTTCGCATGATAATCCTTGTAATGATACAAATTCGGGATTAACTTGTCCATTGATTCCTCGAAATGACCCTTATCATTATAGAACAACTGAAATGATTCCGTACACAACTAAACAGGTAATATTGGAGACAAATTTGTTAAAAGAAACAAAGCTTTTATTATTTTTGACAATAAAGTTGAGAAATTAATAATAGTTTATAATAAATACGTAATTATTATAAAAATTAATTTTTTAGAATTTTTCTAAAGGAATTATTTTATTTTAGAAAGTCAGATTGACCTGGAAGCTCAAAAACGAAGACGGTGACTCTGCCATCTGTGCACGATTTTTAATGGAGTTTTCTGATGCAAATTAATTCTATTTTAATTGTTTCACAAAATAAATATATTGTACTGCATCAACTATAATTCATGCATTCGAATATTTATTACAAATATTACCTGTTTTATTTCATTTGCATTTAACAGTCGATTTTTCAGAAAAATTTCATAAGAAACCAACTGAAATTTTATCGAAAAGACTTGATATTATATTTTCAATGTTGATTTTCCTTTAGATTTTCACTTGGAAAATTTATTTTCTTGAAAAATTTCATTAGGAAACTTTCTATAAAATATATAATTTTTATAAATACTGAAAATTACATTTTAATTTTTTTTTTTTTTACTTTTTTAAAACGTTGTTAGTCATTTCTATGTCTGACAATTATTATAATTGCAACAATTATACACCTTGTAGCGGTTACAAAAAATTTTTAACGCATCACTAAAATTTCAAGCTCATTGGCATTCACTTTAGCTCAAAGTTTTTTTACAATGGAATCGAAAATACTGCTTTTTTGGGCACTCCATGTTTTGATTATTGTTATCAAAAGTTTTCAAAATTGTAGTAAGTAGAGGAAAAATGTTTTTCTATAAAAACAAAAATTTATTCAATGATTTAATACCGGCTAATTATAGAACCGACTTCTGGTCTGGAGACAAACACTAATTATACCGTTTCTTCCACAATCAATTTCTGCCCGATAAAATACAATGGTATACTGTCACAGTGAACATCAATTTTATTTTATATGTTTATTTATTCATTGTAACGCACTGTATTTTATTCTACACCGTCTAAAATAATTTTTTCTCACTATTAGATGAGGGAGTCGAGGGTATTCGTACTAAAGTCGGTGTGGTGAAAAAAATTATGGAATTGTCCATTCGAAATTCGTTTTCCTATAATTATACAAATTCCGGATCCTATTGTCCACTGGCAGGAATAATTAATGATAAAACCAGTAAGGTACACGATTTGAAAAAACTTTCGTTAAAAATCATTAATTAAAAAAGATTTTTTTGAAAGAACAAAATTTTTTTTGTTAATATCTTGTAAAACAGTAGGAGTTACGAATATTTCTCTCAAGGCTTTTTTTTTTAATTAAGAAAATTTCCTATAAAAAGAGTCATTATATGTAAATTTCGTACGTCTGATGATTTTTGAGATATTAGCTCATATGAAACACCTGGAAGGTGATTTGTTTAATTTTTTTGTAGCTCAAAAAATTCTGTCAATAACTGCTTTTTAAAATTATTTATTTATCTATTTTAGAAAGCAAATATTGACTGGATTCTTCTAAATGAAGTTTGCATTATTTTATAATGAGTCCCGATATATGCTTAAATTGATCTCAATTGTAAATAAAATAAAAAATTCTGATACTGCATCATGAATTATTTTACAATTAAATTCAATATCTTAAAAAATATTTAGATAAGCGCTTCTAATTTATTGATACATCTTTTGACAAACAAGCATTAGATAATAATCTAGAGTAATTGCACTCTCGCTATATATACATCACCGAGAACAAAACATTGCGTTCACATGTTCGATCTGCGTTTCTGCTTATTTTCTCTAATTATTCATAATGCCCGTGCACACCCAATGTTATCGTGAAAGAAAAAAAATGTTTTCTATTTTTCCCCCTGAGTGCAGAGCGTGTATTACTACTCGTCATCGATGCCACATATTATGTGGTGCGAGACTGACGAGAGCAGGGGTGTCAACATTCCGTCTTTCTATCCACGGTATGCGCACAAAACTCGATAAGTATCGCAACACATGTCGGATGTAAATGCTGCAATCAATAATAATTTTTTTTTTTTTTTGTAATTGCAAATACAGTCAATATATTTTTTTTTCAACCACAAAGAGATTTTTAATCTCCAATTTGATATAATTTTTTATTATTTTTACACTTTTCATCTTATTTAAAAGTTATTCAATTTTTATCTGATATAATTTTTACAAATTGAAAAAAAAAAAAACAAACAAACAAATTCTCGCATACATTTTATTTATTATTCTTGGTCTTTATAAAATTGTTGCTTATCACAATTGCATGTGTTGCAATTGTAATTGCAATAATTATGTAGTTTACAGAAATTCAGCGCGATCTGAATATATAACCGAAGTTTTAAAACTATATTTGCGAATTGGTCGTTATATCTAGTTGAAGTATTGTCACAATGGCAGGGAAAATATTTATTTTCTGGGTCCTCAGTATTTTGGCAATTGTTGTTAACGGTTATAGAGACTGCGGTAAGTGAAAAAAAAATTTTTTTTACATTAATAAAAACTTTTTTTGAAACTTATTAAAAATTATTCGCATCTACAGGAAGTCAACTGGGAGTACTTAAAAACTTTTCCATTTCAAATTGTGAGACAAACGATACTTGCGTTGTAAAAAACTATTCCAACATCACCGTGGACATCGATTTCACCCTAAGTCTATATCAATTTTTATTTTTTTATGTATTGCGTATTATTTTACACAGGGTAAAATAATTTTTTCGCATCTCTAGATGAAGCTATTGACACAATGCGCGCAAGATTTTTTGAAAAACCCAGCAGCCTTATTGCGCTACCTATGAAAACAGATCATCCATATCCCTGCGATGACGAAAATTCTGGAATAACTTGTCCATTGCAGCCCGGTGCTTATCACTATACAACTACCGAAACTATGAGACTCGAGACTAAAAATGTAATTATAAAAAAAAATTCTCTAAGCAATAGATCTTGGAAAATCGATTGTTATTTTTTTTAGCAAGTAGATATTGTATTGATGCTTCTGTGCCCCGAACGCAAACGTATCATCTGCGTACAATTTCCCGTAACCATGGACGAAAATTATATTAATACTATTTAAATTGTACTATATGAAATAAAACTGTGTTATACACATGTACCTATTAATAGTTATCTTTAAAACAAAATTTCACTTACATACAGTAACTAAAAAAAATTCTTAATAAATTCGGAAAAATAAAAAAAAATGTAACGAGTGTAACAATTTGTTTTTTTTAATTATCTATTTATCTAGAAGTCGCTATATAGTTTGCGTTTTGACCTTCAATGAAAAATAGCTAGCTGTTGTGCACATAATTTTTTTTTCTATTAAAATTATCTAACTTTTAAAAATTATTGTTATTATTTAAACAATAGTAATTATTTAATTTTCATGTAGTATTTTTCTTGTAGAATATTTCTTAGCAGAAAATTTTGTAGACTCACGATAAGAATTTAAATTACGTATAAAATAGATTATATAAATTATGAAAAAAAAAAAAAAATTTCTTTTCGAAAATTGACGAAAATTCACGATTAATTGTTTTTTTTTTTTTCTCATGAAATTGTAGTTGATAGCATTTCCGTGTTTCACAATCATAATTGCAATAATTATACAAATATTGTTGAAACTATAGCAGGCTTTAAATAACCGTAACGGATGTTAATCATTCACTTGGACTTGAAACTTCTTACAATGGCATCGAAAATATTTATCTTCTCAGTACTGAGTATTTTTGTAATTGTTGCTTATTCCTATGAAGATTGTGGTACGTAGAAAAAAAAATTTTTTGTTTATATAAAAAAAATTTCTAAAGTTTAATTTTATCAACAGGCAGCGAGCTGGGTACAATTAAAGATTTTCAAGTTAAAGGTTGTGATACTACTAAAACCTGCACTATAAATTTTGGTTCTAACGCCACTGTGGACATCGATTTCACCCTAAGTCTGCCAATTTATTTATTTATTATTAAATATTGTTTTAAATCATTCCAAAACATTTATATATATTTTTTTCCTGTATTATAGATGAGGATGTTGAAACAGTAGTCGCAGGCGCCGAATTAGACGTGGTCGCTATGATTTTTAAAGTCCGACTGAATAATAAATTTCCCTGTAATAGTACGGAAACCGATGAAGGACTAGAATGTCCTCTAAAAGCTGGCGAAACTGTTTATCATTACACAGGAACTGCAAGGATCATATATGGAACTAATGACGTAATTATTCTAAAGAAAAATTTCACAAAATTTGCTGGGGGAAAAAAGTCGTTTACAAGATTATCGTATATATTTTATTATTTTTGAAACATTTTTTTCTCCAGCCCAGAAAATTATGTATAACAAAATATTGATGTTTTAAACAATTCATCTTTTTTTTTTAGACACTAAATCTTGAATGGTATCTCGAGACGCCAGACGAACAATCTATCGTTTGCGGATCATTTAATGTGACAGTCCCGCGCACGGATAAATAATATTTATTATCACGAATTTTATTTATTATCATCTTGAATTATTGTAATACTATATAATTTCTTCAGAAGATCGATTACAAAAAGTAATGAATTTGAAGATAAAATTATAATACGAAAAATATTGTATCACAATTATGATTATATATGATGAAATATTTTTTATTTGAATTTAATTTAATTTTACATATTTTGAAAATTACAACAACAAAAAATTCATTAACCCCGTTTTTAAGATTTGACTTAATTTTCTTCAAGCGCCACAGGGATGAGCGAGTTTGAGGAAAAATCCGTTTTATGTCCATATATAATATGAGAATGGGCAGAGTACGGTGATGATATTCGAGCAGGGCTGATGGTTCATTCACATTACCGGGCGAATCCCTGTGAGGTTATGCGTCGCTGGCGTTGGGCGTGCCGCCCATGTGCACGTCGTAAATATGATAATCCCGAGATATCATTGCTACCCGGTGGCTCGAGGTGATAACGACCATTATGCGAATGCGCGACGAAAAGGGAATTAGGGAAATCATTTGTTAGCTTAGCCGTCCGTCGCAGATGATGCTCTTCCTGCGATATTTAACCAAAAAATTATTTTTACTCCTTGAAAAAATATTCTACGTCAATAAAACCTCGAAATTTCTTGATAAAATACCAAAATACTCAACTTGAAAAATCCCTAACCCAAAAAATTTCCCTGAAAAATCGAGAAAAACAATCAAATATGTGAAAACAATATTTTTTAATTGTCATTGAAAAATGAAAAATAAAATTGAAATCCATTATTACATAAGTAAAAAAATTTTTTTGTGATTTTTATCACTGAAAAAAACATTTAAAAAGATGATTTGAGCTTTGATACAGGGCTATATCACAAATTGCATTGTGTTCTGGGATGAAAATAGGGAATATAGAACGTGTGGGACACTCGTAACCCGATTAATTTGTTGTTGGCAAACAGGTAGGCAGAGTTGCGAGCGGATATGCTGACGCCACGAGAGGTAAATAAAGGACTCACCATTTATTAAGCTGGCAATAAAATAGGGTTCTATCGTGGGTGGAACGTGGCGGGGGAAGTCCTACTACGCGGCACTGATTTATGCGAAAATCGAGAAGGAACCCTGTGTGTGAGCCTTGTATATTTACTTATACCTCTCGAGAGACTCTGGCTGTTAGCTTTTGCCAAAGTATTTGTCGCTCGCGCTTTACACACGCGAGTGCCGGTGAATCTACTGCAGCATCCGAGGTAAAATTAATGTTCTGATTGTCAAAAAATGTTAGCCAACAATATTATAGTAGTATCCTGTCACTAAAAAAAAAATTATTTCCACTAAATTAAATTTTTTTACGAGAAGAATTGATATGTTGGTTGGAGTAAGACTTTTTCTATGGCCAATATCTCGTAAACTAATCGAGTTGCAATATTTTTTCATAGAACCTTTTTTGTAGCTCAATAAATTTGCTAGAAAAAATGTCATATGCTGTAATTCGATTAGTTGGATATTCTTCGAGATATTTATCATTATAAAAAATTTATCAAAGTTACTAAAAATAATTTTCGATAAATTTTGGATTTTTTGTTCAAAATATTTAACTGTAAGTGGTTAAAGTTTTTTTAAGACTTCTTGGATGAATTAATAAGTGTTTTTAATTGTAAAAAATCTCGTTGAAGACCGTGTATATAGGGTGTTTTTGATGAAACAGTGAAATTTCGAGTTTCACTGTGGTTAATCAAGTTGGGCAAGTTTCCGCCCTTATCGGGTAGTCAGGCGAAGGCTATAGCGAAGATATGAAAACACTTGTCAATGCAAAATCAGCGGATTATTTAGGCTAAATGCGGCAGCGGCGCGGAGGCCGCCTACTCCGACGGTGGCTCATTCTGCTTCATGCGTCGCAACTATAATTTGAAATAATTTATAAATCCTATTCAATTCAAATTAAGGCTCCACTCTGTCGGATGAATAAAAGATGCGTCTCAGCCCCTCTTGGCAATAATGCGCGTGCGCTTGGGCAAATGGATGCGATATTCGCTCGAGATGCATCCTCGTTGTGTCCACTGAGGCTTTGTGCGACGGACACGAAGTCCAGTGATATGCAGAGGCGCCACACGCATTTTCTCTCTGTCTCACTCGACAGCCAACACAGCGAGACGTCAGTTAACTAGCGCGTTTCCCTACACGTGCGCAATTTTTTTGTTTTCATTGAAATCCGCGTTGATTTATTCAAAAACACACATTCGAAATATTTATACAATGAAAATTTTACCGAGGTCTAAATACGTTTTTTTTTTCACGTACATTGCGCGAGTTTATGTCGCCGCATTTTAAATTTGTGACGTGCAGCAGACAGGGACGCTCTGCAGCGACGGCACGAATGGGGTGAACACCCACGGCATTATAAAGTATTACACCAAGTGCTGTTAACGTCCATGTCGAATTATTCGTTTATGTACACCTCGATCTCATGGCTCTGACAAAAAGGCGACATTTTCCCCCCGGTAGAATTTTAATGAACAGAATCGCAATAAAATCGGACATGCAAAATTGACAGAATATCTCTTAAACCGTGCAAATTATCCTACATCAGTATAAAACCTTTTTTGTAGATCATAAAATTCTTGACAAAAAATATCCTATACAAAAATTCTCTAGGATCAACGCTTTTCAAGATATTAATCATTTAAAAACTTGATATTTTCATTGTTTTTGATCAACTCGATTTTTATCAACAGTTTTTTCTATCGCAAATATCTCAAAAACCGGGCAAATTACAGAATTTTTTCTAGTAACCTTTTTTATAGACCGTAAAATTTTCTATAAAAAAGGTCCTGAATAAAAATGCCATGGTCCCCATCATTGGCGAGATATTTGCGACAGAAGTGCGGCCCCCCATCGCGAGCATAAATATTTGGTTTTTCGCCGAATCTACATGGAGCGCGGGTCAATTGCCATACGACAATGAGGCGCATCCCAAAGTGTGATTATATGCACCCCGGATTTTCGGACGACAGATGCAATCGGCTCCTATTTACCCTGTCTCTAATAGCAGCGTGAAAGCGACTAGAATTTTGGCCGAACGATATTACCACGCTGAATCAAGCGCGCGCCATTTTATGCCCGTGGGCGTATCCCGGATGGACCTAATAAATTGTTTGTTGTAATTAAATGAGTTCGAGGGAGTCGTGTACAGGGGGAAGGGGTGGCCAAAGGGGAGGAAGCGCGCTATAGCTGCGGTTTTCGTAGTAGTAGGGGTCTGGTCGTGTTATTTGTGTGCGTATGCGCGATATACCTATCTGTATACTCTATATCCATGCCACCTATGTAGTATATAAAGGAATAAAGATGAACGGCCCATGGATGGGCCGCTATCTGCGCCGCTGGAACAGAAACACGCTCGTGGCGCGACAGCTCCTGACAAATGACGGCTCGGTCCCCCTGTACCCGTTAACTCCCCCTTTTCCTCCCTCCCAGTCTCAACTGCTCGTCCAGGGGGGTCGTGGCCCGTAGCGCATGATTAAACGAGGAAAACGAAATTGTACGGACTGAAAAACGAACGTTCTGCCACTTGAAATTATTTCACGAATTTCGCCTCTATATATACGGCTCATGTGGGACTTGCCACACATTTGTCGGTCGAAAATTATTTTTTTTCACTTCCTATTCGAGTGCTATCCGACCTATTTTATTCCTCAGCCCTCGTGCAACCACGAAAATACCTCAATTTCTAAATAACGACATAGCTCTTCAAGCTTTTAATGGTTTTGTGTTTGTATGATTAATTTCGCAAGTTGTCAAATAGATAATACATTTGTGTTTAACACATTAGAGAGTATTTTACCCGCTCCCGCCGTCTGGTGGCAGACTACAGCAGTACTCTCGAGGCCTCCTAGGCGTTTTTGATGAGTTAAATATTCCAAGCGACTGTTAAAAAAATTATTTTCCTCCATCAAATACACTCAAAATTTATAAATTATATTTTTGTAATGAAAAAAAATTATAGCACTGATAAATCCATGTCTATAAACACTAAAGAAAGTCCCACATCTTTGTTCGGTTTATAGGCGTTTCACCGATTTATTATAATTAAATGAAATTTGCAATATTTAACGCAGAATCTCATGGAGTTTTGTTTATGAGTATTTTTTAAATAGATTCAAATTTAATACCTGCAGGTCAAAACGTTAAAATTAATAAAAAATGATGATTTTTTGTATTATCTCTCCTAAATGACTTTGCTCGATTGAAAGGATGAAATCGATTAATATTTTCTTATTAAAAGGCACGTCATTAGGTAAAAATCCCCCAAAATAACCAGTTCTTTGGATTATCTATTTTTAATTAATATCTCCTCAATAAAATGTATGTGAAACCGTTGGAATCCAAGAAAAAATGATTGTTTCCTCTAGGTAACCGTGTAATATTGTGTTAAATGTTTTACTTAGGGCTGATATTTTTTCTACAGTCAGTCTATAATGTCCTAAAAATACCCCACAAAATTTACAACCCCTTCGCTTCATTTTGAGGACCATCGCTTACCCCGCCAAATCTCAAATTCATCGGAAATAATCTTTTAATCGAGTTAAATGTCTTTCTTATACCTCTGATATTTTTTCTACCATTAGTTTAGAGACTGAAAAACACTCAAAAAAATTAGCAACCCCTTGTCGACGTTTTAAAAACTATCGCACACGCCCGCAAACCTCAAATTTATGAGAAATAATTATGAATTATATATAGTGTTAAATGTATTCCTTTCCAATGAAATTTATAGTTGGATTGGAGTTTAAAGAGCTCCTAAAAAAATTAATAACACCCTGATGGCGTCGTTTTAAACTATCAGTTTTCAAAAAAAAAAAAACTCTATAATCAGCTCGCCCAACGTTGTGGGCGTGTACATGCTAGTTGTTGATGTTGGACATCTATCTATTGGTGATGGGTATTATACGCGATGAGACGACACAGTCTGGGAAGCGTTGGAAGCAAGTAATTCAGAATTAAAGGTGGAATGTTGTGGCGCAACTCACGGATATATTTTAATTTGTGATAAAAAAATTAATTGAAATGTCTGAGCGTGCACACGGCTGCGGATTTTTATTGGCTGATCGTGGAGGTCAAGGAGTGCGGGAAAAATATGGCAGTTACGCGGGATATAGGAAGGGGGCAGAGGTAGGAGAATGTAGCCAATCGACTGTGCTGTATGCTTGTTCATTTTCTTCAAGGCACAAGTGAATAGAGGATAGTATAGTGCTGTAGAGCGCGGCAATTTTGCGGTTACGGCGGTACTTGTGCTGCGGTTGCTCTCCCTCTTGCGCTCGCGTCCCGTTTATACCCTTAATTCACCATGGTATATCGGCGCGCTCTCACGGCAAGTATCATAACGATGGCGTAGCTATTGCCAGGGAGTCCTCGCTTTGTGTTATTAAAAGTTTTTAGAACTCTAATGCGCAGGAAGAGCTGCACCATCGCCAACCTTCGGCCCGCGCACGTTGTGGCCGTTGTTTTCCGGTTTTTATCACGACCTTTACCCGAAAATTTATGGATTACTTGAACCAATAATTTTAAACAACACGTGTAACACTATATTGACACTGATAATTTTGAATTTGCGAGAATTTTCCACGGAAAAAAATGCGATAGATTTTGATAATTCAACGCGCACGAGTAAAAATATTCAAGCGGGTAATTTTATGACATGGCCCACGGCGAATTATGCGGGCAAAATAATTGGAATGTAAACGGTGACGCGTATTCAGCGACGAAACAGCCGTTCAGTAGAAGCAAAAGAGCAAAAGTCTGGATGTCTCTCTCTGTCATGTGCCGAATATGGACTCGTTTTTCGTTCAAGCAACTTCCAACTATAAAGACGTTCTTCCTCTGCCGATCAATAATTTGTTATGCATACCCCGAGACAGAAAATTGCGTTCAATTTGGCCCGTTTCATTCCACCTTTCTCTGTTGACTACATAAATATAGATGTTCTGTTTAAAAGCTGATTTTGTTTAGCATCATGCTTCGGGCATTCATCTATAAATGTATACGCTATACTTTTTTCCTTTTTTCCGCCGCAATATTATTTACTTTTTCACCAGTTTTAATCAGTTATATGTCACTTGCCAACTTGGAAAACCATGTTTCTTGTTATATTAAATATTTCTATGCAAATGATTACTTTACCAAGATTTTTGTTTCTAATAAATTCGATGAATTTTTTTTGTTGCAGGATCCATCTTCCGTGAGTATTGACGATTGAAACCAAAATTGGAATTGTGTTTTGAGTGAAAAAAAAAATAACGAAGGCATTTTTTCATTTATTTCTATGATCAACGGACGCGTTCAATCAACCAAACGGCAACAACACCATCAGGGTGTGAGTATGCATGGATAATTAATAGACTTGATTAGTTGGATAAAAATAGTCGGGGGAGGAAGGGAGAAACATTGAATGATGAGATTAATAATAATGAGGCGACGGAATGCGGTTGAAAGGTGTAAAGCATTCTTAATCTCGGTCTCTCTGTCTCGAAAAAATGATTTGGATGAGGCGCAGAGTGATATGGCGCGTTTACAGGTAACCTCACACTCTCCAACGACATATTTTCGTGAGTAGCACGCGCGCGCGTGGCCCTTTGTCGCCCCGACGCGTACTACACACATCCGTGAGAATACAAACTCGATAAATCGTGTAGATCGGACGCGATTCACGAGGACTCGAAGACGATCGGGCCCGATAACTGACATCTCTATAAGTAAAAGGCCCAACGGCGCCCGCGTCGCGACGGGGGTCCCAGACGTCGTCGGAGACATCAGCGCTGCGGGCGGCCATTGTTTTAAGCGCGCGCAGCGCGACGAAGAAGGCCCAAATCATCGCGACTCACTCGCTCTCGTGTCTCAGCTAGCTCCCTGATCGCGCGCGACCCCTGAAATTATTTTTATGTCCCATTTGCATTTATTTTTTCCGCTTGATTGTTCGAGAGTTTAATTTTATTTCGACAATTAGTTGGATTTTATCACGTTTTTTTAATTAATTAATCGCCTGCCTGTCTTTAATTCTTTTAAACATAGAAATTTTTTTTTTTCATCTCAAAAAAAGTGTATATTTATTTGATTTAATCGATTGCTAAGTAATTTTTTTTAGTTTTGAATTATTTTAATGCATAAAATTGATTAAAAAAATTATTTATAAGAAATTTTACGAGTTTAAATAGAAAATATATTTATTTCAAACTTAAAAATCAGATTATTTAAATCATTAAATCTAATAAATAATTCAACTCTGTCTTGGCAACCTCGAAAAAAAAATGATGACACATAATGACGTCTCGGTTCTTCCAAGCATCCAACTTGGGTTCGATTAAATGAAGGCGATAAAAAGAATGTAGCATCGCGTCTTGACTCACGTTTTGTATATTTAACAAACCTCCCTATGAAAAAAAAATTTTTTCTCTCTTCTAAACTTCTCCCTCTCGTTTACAAAGTATATTATAATATCTTAATGTTTTGTTGACCCAGCAAATTGGACCGACACACATTAATTGATTCGCTGATGGATAACTGTTTTATTTAATTATCCTATAAGAAAGAAAAATTAGCCGAAAAAAAATTTCTATTATCATCAAGTAAAAATATAATAATTTAGCGTCATTTATACAAAGATTATATACTGATGGTGGAGCAGTTGAATTGGGCAATGTGTCGTTTATAATGGCCTGCAGAGAAACCCGGTGCAGCGTGATAACTATCGAGACGAGATTTTATCGACATATTATTCGCATGAATTTACGGCAGCTGAAACGTACACTTACCGCGACATTTTTTTTTTTTTTAATTTTATTTTTCGAGCATAGGTATACACACATGTCTCGATGTTATGCGCCGTTATATCGGAAATTGCGTGGCATTTCTCGAGACAATTCCGTGCTGACGACCACGTCAGCGCGTGTGTCATCGACGCGAGAGATTCATCGTGGCACTGGTAATGGTCCAATTAGGTAATTGCAATTGTAATTCAACTTGGGTCTGCTTGTTTTCGCTCCCGGCGCCAAGTTCGTGCTCAAAGTCGTTGCGCACTCGCTATATTCTTCGTAATAATATATTAGTGTGTGAGTATCTGTGCTTTAATCACTTTGCCAGCATCATAATCAAGTGTAATTGTATAAATATCACCTCTGTGGACATTTATTGTTGTCTTAATTGCTGAGTGAAGTTGGACGTTAAACTCTTCCGATCGAAAATTCAGCTCGAAAAACACACTATAATGCCTTGCAATAATTTTTTTATTATTTAATTAACCTAAAACAATAATTATCAATTAAATAATTATTGGATTAAAATTTTTTTCATCGTATTATTTGAATTTTTTCATTCAAAATTTTCTAATATTGAAAAATTCCCTAAAAAATCAATGAAAAATAAGCGATAAAAAATTAAGGGTAATTTTTTATTACCTCAGGTTATTCACCCCTTTGAAAAATATCCTGTTTGTCACGTATAGTATAGGCATAGAATTCCACGCATAAAGTCAGAGCAGCACTCATTACCGAAGAGTTGACTGTCTCATTATTTTGATTAGCATAATGATGACACTCAGACAACTCAATTTGCATGAAAAATCACCAACTAAAAAATTTCTAGAGTAAAAAAAAAAATGACAAACATTCATTCACCAATTTAATCCTATAACCCATCACCTAAATTTGCACTTAAACCCTAAAAATAAAGTCTAAAAATGACAAATAAATTCATTTACACGGAAAAAAAGGGAGAAATAATTTTTTTTCTCAAATAAAAATCATCGAGGGATGATTGGTTGATGCAAATAATTGCTTATTATGTCCCTAGCTTTCATCACGTTTCTTATCTGCTCGTTTCAGAGTTTAATTCAGTCAGAAAATTATCAGAAAATTACAGGCGTCGTCGTCATCGTCGTTTTCATACTCTCGGCAATATTATAATTTCCAATTAATCGTAAAAAAATAATTGAAAAAAACATTCTGTGATATTAGCAATATTGTATATTTCTTCCCCACATTACACTCAATTTTAACCCTCGACTAAGTGTCACGTAGGCACTCGCATAAGCGCTCAATATTATATAATGATACAAAGTTGTTTTAAGAAATTGAGGGTATTTTTTCGTTATTTTTATTTTGTTTTTAACTCGCTTTCTTGTTTGTATGTTTGATAGAAATAAAAACGCGTTACACAGGGACCTCTTAATTTCACAGTTATTGATGTTTCAATTTTTTTTTAATTTTTTTTTTTCAGACGCGTAGTCTCGCACATGTTGCCACACCACTGGCAATGATGCACTTGTGCAGCGTTGAATTCACATGTATGTATACGTATTAAAGTGCATAAAGTAACATTTAGCGCGCGCTTAAACGAAATTGCGGCAATTCGAAGGTGGGAGACGCTCAGCAGCGAGAGTACTTTAGAATTAACATAGCCATTTACATAATGCGTATAATTCAAGTAATTATATGAAGGGAAATATACACAATTTAATATAATGGTGGATGCTTAAAGGTCTTTCTAGATTTTATCTGATCATCTTATCGGGGCATTCACTATTTTTTTTTCCTCTATTTCGGTATACTTTTACACACTTGTCCAGACGCGCGTTGTGTTGACGAATATTCACATGTAACAAAATAAACGCTAAAATATTATACTTGATAATTATAAAGGGAGTATTCTCTAAGTATATTCTAAGAGTCCTTCAAGCATGGAAAAAAAATTTTATGAGATCATTTTTCAATTTTTAGTTGTATTAAAAAAATTTTTTCTTATAAAACGAATTATTTCAAAGCATAAATTTCATTTTTTATAAATTTTAACACTTTTTTAACAAATCGAAAATTCTTAAATTAATTTCAAAACGGTTGAATAGTTATAAAAAAATATTTAGAATTGTTCCACTCTTCTCATAGCGCCCTAAAAAAAATTATTATCCGCTCAAAAATGAAGAAAAAATTTTTTTTTTCATTTTTTTTTTAACTTTTGAACCATTTTTTCATCTTTAAAATTTTTTTTGAACCTTTGCAAGCTCACCCTCATCCCTCGTGGCATCTCACTTACCACTTTAGTGTGCCCGCATATCCCTCGAAAGAAAAAAAATCATCTCCTCAAGTACAAAAATGAAGGTGCTCGCGCGGGAATATAGAGCGTGTTTTCCCGCTTTCGTGACACAAAATTCGTCGAGCGCACAACCATACAACATGACGTAGCGGTCAGGCAGAGGGCGCAAAGGGGGGCAGGGAAGAAAAGGCGGACGAGGAGAAACACGAAAGAGGGGGCCTGAACCGACTAACCGCGTATCTGCAGATCTATCTGAATAATAACATGTACGACAACATGTCAAATTATACAGAGCCACGAGACATATACACTGGTGCAGCACACACACAGAAAAAACCTGATATTTTTGCAAATAAAATGCACCCACGAATCTATATACCGGCACTTGCACAGTGTGTGTATTTAATAATTGTCCGCGTGGTAAAACGCCAGGCTTAGTTGATTCCTGAAATGTCAGCGGACTCGTGTATATATTAGAGTCTAGATATAATTATATACAAGATTTCTATATATAAGTATGCATGCTTTGTTCGCGCTGCCTCGTTGTTCCCTAGTTTTGTTATCGATCAACCGCGACTGTTAAATCACAGGGGTCACACGCTGATCATGACGGATTGGCGAGCCAACTTTCAAGTCCGAGAGACAGAGAGGATTTTTTTTACAAAGGAAGTCTTTAATCTCACGAACGTTTCTCTTTTTTTTTCCTTCGCTGTGCTCCGCATTTCGACAATTAATCTCGACACCCTTCATAATCTCATTTTTTATTTTTTTGTTTCATGTACACACGCCTTGTGTGTCGTCTGTCACTGCAACGTCTTCAAAATAATAGTATGTGAGTATATATATATATATATGAATTTTTATTTTACAAGTCTAATTAATTTTTCAAAACTACGAAAAGTATTTTTTTTTTCATTCTATTATACTTAGGTAAAAAATATTTTGAATTTTTTTTTTTCCGTTGAAAAAATTGAATTTCTCACAAAATCATGCCTCCATTGCACCCTCAACAACAGAAGTAGCATAATGCGAGCTCATCGCGGGCTATAATTGCACGACCTATCGGGAGCAAAGGTGAAAATAATTGCGGCCACTTGGGTTCAATGTAACCTCAAACGCCTATCCTTTTCTCCTGAAAAAAAAATTATAACAGAATGGGAAAAAATTTTTCAATTAACAAAAATGAAGAAATATATTTTTTTTTTATCTGTAGGGATAAATGGTGAGTAGAAAAATACTATTTTGAACTCTCTTGTTTATTAGGATTTTTTTTCTCGATTGAAGAAAAAAAATACAAGGGAAAAAGTCTTTTTTACAAATTCGAGATTCGCAGGATTGATTGCACGTGATGGAAATTGATTTTATTAGCGGTAGAGTGTGGTCGCTGACAGAACGGCGAGTGTATGGCAATAACGACGCGTCCGGACGCGAAGTTGGTCAGCCTGGCATATAGAGCGCCCCCTCCTGTGGTGTCCCGTAGAGTGCAGAGGGCGCGTCGAGCTTGAGGTTAATACAGTGGCCGGTGATGCACGAGCGGCGCAGCGCTGCGGTCGGCGTGGCTTACCGCACGCCAGCTGCTCGACCCTCGCGACCTCCGCAAAAATCTGTATCGAGAGCCCTTTGGTCCGCTGCAACGACTCGGCCAAGTGATATCAATCACTCGACTGTCGATGCAGAAGAAAATTCAGACGGTTCATTTTCCCCGACAAAATCACAAAAAAAAACGACATTTCCCAAAGATACCACTCTCCCTCTGTCATTTTTAAATATTTTCATGCACAAAATACTCCAAAATCGGTAAACCTCCTCAAGGTATGTAAAAAATCTTCAAAAACACTTGATTAATTAATGATTAATCAGATTTTATAAATAATTTGTTATAAACTTCTTTGTCGATTAAGTATAGATTGAAATTTTTTTTAATCAATCATTTTCGATTGTTTGTTCGGTTTAGAGTATAAATACTCCCTTAAAAAAATTTTTTTTTTAATCCCTAGAGCATGGGGTTATTTTTGAAGAAAATTTTTTTTTCTTCTCCCAAGTGTTTATAAATATTCATACGACATCGCCGACTTCCTTGTGATTATTCCCTTTCAGTGAGCTAGCCTTGCGTAGTGCCGGCACGTTTATGATGTAAAGGAAGTATCAACAGAGATGCCGCCATCGATTGAAAACAATTATTATGCACTTCTTGGTAATCCAAGTGATTATACACCTCCCTGAGATGACGTTCGGGGGGGTTATTAAGGCCAGGGGACAGCTTCCACGAAGAAATTTGTCAAAGTTAGCTAATTGATAGGCGCAATTCAAATCAAAAAAATTTTACACCCGCCTATCCGGATAACTACTGAAATTACGGAATTTTTTTTAAGAAACTTTTTTGTAGAGAATTTTATGGACTACAAAAAAGATTCTGACAAAAATTTTGGTAGATTTAATGATTTTCGATATATTTTTAAAAGAAAAAACTCTGTTCGAATGATTGAGGGCGCGTCGAGCGCCCTCAAAAATTAATATGGTAATTAATTTTTTTTCTATCATGAATATCTCAAAAACTACCGTAGCTACAGAATTTTTCTCTATCACCTTTTTTGTAGACAATTTCACGCTCTAAAAAAAATGTTCTATAGAAAAACACGCTATCTCCGCTAGTTTACAAGCTATCACCGTTGAAAGCACACTCTTTGAGAGCTCACTTTTCCCCGACATCGTCGACGAAGATATAAAACTCTTCTTGAAAAAATGCCCAATCGAATTACAAGAAAATGGCTTGGATTTCATTACATAATGAGAGGAAGAAGACAGCTTAATGGAGCAAAGTGAAACGATTTAATCCACCGCATGAGCGGGACAACGAGAACAAAAAAAAAAGAAACTAAAAACTCTCGGAATATAATGGTTCTTTTCCTCTCACGTTCAGGCACCTGATGTTCCTCAATTACCCGGTCTCCGCGATTTTGTCGATTAAATGCGTATATAGCCGAGTGAACTCTTTGATCCCAATGATCTTTCAAGCTGGCTGCAGTCTTGACAGACTTTCGCCGGAACTATATCACAGCGTCAATTTGCATCTGACGGTAATTGGTACACACTGGAAGATTATAGACGACGCTCGGTAAATTTTTCCAAATGCAATAGTTCGGATATCTTATTTGTTCATCTCCCAAAAAATCGACAGACATAAAAAAAAATTATTTTATTATCGACAATCAAAATTGAGTTGAGGAAATTAAAATTTCTTTCACTAGAAATATCTTCAAAACTTTAAAGTTAAAAAAAATTTTACTAGAGACCTTTTTTACAGGAAATTTTATGCTCTACAAAAAAGGTTATATGCATAATAACTCAATCTCCCTTATTTCTCGAGATATTTGCTATATTTCAACGTCACGCGTGAATTTTCTCTCTTCATGCCAAAAATTTCGCTTTTTCCCGGCTTTTCCAGCCGACAATCGAGACATCATGAAGTAGTCTATGGGTTTTATCGCTATTTATGCGCAGTTTAGTGACAGAGATTGGTAATAAATAATATGCAAAAATCTTTGCCGCAGGACGAGGAGTTCGATTGGGATCTCGGATAATTTATTGCACGATGCAGGACTATATAGTAAGTTCATCGCTTTTCAGGTATGTCATGGAGATCGGGGGGAGACGCCAATGCCAACCGGCAGAATGGGACAAATAAAAAAGAAAAAAGCTACGTAGAAAATGTAGTGGCGCTGGCTTCGGGGGAGAGCCTCGCATAAATACGTACGCAACTCGCACAAAAAGCTACAAAGGCCCGCTCTCGCGGCAGATACAATCTCATGGTATGCGGATACGAGCATATACTTGCGGCTGAGAGGAAGCGCTTGTCCAAATAAACCACGTGGAGATGGCTGCAGTTTATGATGTCCTAGACAACTGCGAACAATCGCCAAACGCGCACAAACTCTGTCATCAGCCGATTTAATAGTTTTTCAGCATAGGCCGATGATCCAGAGGCACTTCCAGCTGATAGGAAGCTAAAACAGTACAAAAACTACACAAATTATTGATATAAAAAAATTCTTTTTTTCAAAAATCATGAATTAAAATTGTATTATCGAAAATATCTCGGAAAATATTAGAAATAGAGTAATTACGGAAATAACCTTTTTTATAGAGCACGAAATTCTCCTTAAAAAAGGTTCTGAGCAAAAAACTTCTTAACCGCACGGTTTTTTAAATATTTGTGATTGAAAAACATTGATTTTTTTCCTCGTTGAAAATAGAATTTTTTTTTTTAATCTCAAATATCTCAAATATCTCGAAAACCATGCATTCTTGGAAATTTTTATACAGAACCTTTTTTTTAGAGCGTGAAATTTTCTATAAAAAAGGTTTCTTATGAAAATTCAGTAGCTCCAGTAGTTTTCAAGATAAATCAAATCAAAAGTGATGGAATTTTTTTATTAGTGTCTAATTATCGTGAAGTGAGTAATTTTCTGAGCAAATGGGTATAAACTACCCCAGTACATAAAATACGGATTGTACGGGAGAGGAATGCACTGTATCACATGATTTCAATTAAGTATAATGCCGATTCAATCATGTAAATGAGGAGATGAGAGGGGAACCAAGACGATTAATAGCGCTGGGAACACAATGGGGAACGTCGTCTGGCGTGGTATAACCTACCACGCAGAGTGGAGGAGCTTGATCACCAGCCCCAAAGCTGAGGATAGGGGCAGGGGGATCTATCGAACGCGGTGTGCCCGCTTGACTAATCCCCGGTTTACCTAATCGCCTGGACCTCACTCCGCTGCTCCTGTGTAGCTCCGATCGCTTCCAAAGCAGCTTACAGTTTCATCCCTTACCTACAGCTACCGGCAACTCACTTGTAATCGATACAGTATCCGCTACCTGCAATTTTTCACTTTAAAACTCCCTGCAATAACCGCAAAAACACCTTTATTACACAAATTCCATTTACCACTCCCAATAACGAAACGAAAATTTCAAAATTCATTTTGAGAAAAATATTAAATTAAGTCAATCTGCTTTTATAGTTAATTTATAAGCCACCCCCAACGTCTGAAAAAAAATTTGTTGACATCTCTGGGGGTGTGAGGAATCAGGTATAATCAGATGGGGTTGGAAAAAATTGTATTAAGCCTTAAAACACAATTTTTATCACAATTTTGCACAGGAAAATTTTTATCGTATTCATTATTTTTATTTAAGACTATACAGAGCCACCCTTATATTGATATATTGATAATTGAGCAATAATTTCCAATATTATACTTGCAAGTGAAATTCTATTAAAATCATCCCTTGGAAAAATCTTAAATGCACTTCAAATGCCGGGAAAATTTTTTTTCCAATCTTTCAAGAGATTGAAAATTCTCTCGAGGGTTGAAAGGAAGTGTTGAAAAATTTTCTCCATCCAAAAATTAGTGTCTTTCACTGTTTTTGTAAGAAAAAAAAAATAATAACAGCTTTAATCCCGTGAAATTGCTGAGATACAATCGAAAATGTGAAAGAGCAGTGTCCGGGGGTTGAAAACATGGAGGGCGAGTGAGTAATAATAAAGGCGGAGTGGCGAAAAATAGTGGACGCACATATATAGATTCGGGCGAATAATACGCTGGCAACAGGTAAAAACGCGCGGCGGCCAACGATTTATCTTGCGCTCGGCAGCAAGGCGTACAACGGGTGTTTTGCGGCTCGTTCTCGGCAACCGATTGCCTTTTATCACGGTACATATGTACCAAAATATAATGGCGCGTGCTGATAATTTTCAGGGGGGAAAAGCCTATGGGTAAAAAAGGAGGCAACACATGCACATACACACACGTGGCTGGACACCCTTTTACCCATTTTATTTCACTCTCTGCTCTTTGGCCTTTCGCGATATCGGAACGAAAGCGCATAAGCCGAGTAATCCACGGTGAAATACCGTCTACGTCGAGAGCACCCGGAGAACTTTGTCGTATCGAGTTGGCTCGTTCATTACTCATGACTAACAATCCGGAATTGAGACCGTATAGTTTCCGATTGAGTGCCAATAACCCCTCTATACAATCATCCTTGTTTACATGCTCAATAAAGCTCTTTAGTGACGTTTCTTTCGAAGAATAAAATTTTTTAATGGCCAATCATCAATATCACATTGGTTCTACTATTGTCGGGGTTTATATTCGCAATTTATTTTTGATTCATCTGGCGTGAAAAAAAATGTAAACTTCAAGAGGGATTAATTATTCCAACGATGATTGTTGAAAAACTGCTTTAAAAAATTTTTTTCAATTAATAAGCATTTGGAAAAACTGAGGAAACCATTTTTTTCAAGTGTTTCTTTATTATTTTTGACGGTAAAATGATTTTAAAAAATTTTCTCTCTGACAAATGCTTGAAAAACCACAAGAAAAAATGGTTTTTAACGTGAAAACAGCTGGAAAAAATTAAGATATACTTTTCGCAACGTCATTGATAAAGCTGACACTTGAATTTCTCAGAGTGTTGCTTTGCACAGAGCATAAATAAAAGACAACGATGGCTTTAAACGCGGTCTTGTCCGTAGATGTCTTCGCTCGAGTGAATCAAACTGACAGGCTAATGGGCGACTGATGGCAATGTCTTGTCACGTCGCGGTTCGACGAATGTCTGCACCTGTCGGCAATGAGTATCCGTCCTAAGGCCGTACGGTATTAGTACTCGTTGAGTTTGCCCCGCGAGTCTAGTCATGTAGGGCGCCTACATCATCTCTCCTGCGAGTCAACTGCACTCGCGCGTGTTACCAGCGAATTTTTTAAAAATTCGCGTGATGGCAATTTTATTGCGCATTAATGGGGCAAATCGACAGCCGACAATTCATCAGTTTTAGCAGCCTGGAATTACGCGGATCGTTGAGAAAGCGTCGAAAGTGATGGGGCATCGCGCGCAACCTATGATTCACCGAGAAATAAATCCTTCAGATCATCACGAGTGATAACATTGTCATGTAGTGATTGACGCTAATCATCGGGCGTTACCACGCAATTGAATATCCAGCAATGAAACGAGTTTTTTTGAGTGTCTAATGACACCTTTCACGTCTTCTTCCTGCGATACACGGGTTACAACAATTGGGTTACGAGTGCACGATGAAATTAAAAGTTGAGAAATTTTTTGTTGCAATGAGAATTAGGTTTTGTTTTTCCCAAGGGCCTTTTTGTGTGTTTAAAAGAGGCTTCCGCTTAAAAAAATTTATCAAAAAGCAGCCTAAAGAATAAGAGAGACATTTTTAAAAGCAACCGAGCCGGATTTTATCAGAAAGAATAGCGGCGCGCAGATGGGCATGAAGAAAGTTATTACTAAGAGTTGGCTCTGGGAATTTAGCATCGAAAAATGTCATGAGGGCACAAAAGGGTGCACACGCATGCCGTTTGAAGAGTCCCACGGGACTAAAAGTCAAGTTGCCTCTCCACTGGCGGTGCGACCGCCACTAAATATTGTGTTCGCGCAGAGAATACAGGCCTTGGACACGTGTAAACGGCGCGGGATTCCGTATGAAGTAGATCGGGCCCAACGATTATACGCTAATTCAACGCAAATTCCTTCGCGGAGATATCTGTATCGCTCGCATACATCAGAGGCAACCGCGCGCGCGGTAGCCGCAGCGCAACGCCGCCTCTGTCTCCTCCGTTTTAATCAGTTTTACCACTCGTGCCCTTTGTCCCACCTGACCCAAGCTTACTCGGGGCATTATTCCGAAATTTCCACGGCGAGAATTAGGTCCACAAGGTGTGTGTGCGAGACAAAACCTCGTGTGCGCGCCCTTTCGGAATTTCTCTCAATTTTTTTTGCTACGCGTGAAAAAGAGTTTTTGCCTGTCTTGCGCGCACGTTGGTATACGCGATATATATCATGGTGTCGGGACCAACATACCATCCTTTTGCGGACGCCTCTACGGCCCGACAGCTCGCACGGCGTTCACAAATTAAGGAGCGCCAAAGTCCCCCAGGATTTAATGCGCAACGCGTCGAGGAGGTTGCGGACACTATCGCGCTTCATAAAACTTGGTTAGCATTAGACAAGAAGAGTAGTTGTTTATGCATCAGCACACTAGAGGCTCCAGGATCAAGCTCCGACTCGTTTTTCCGTGCTTATTTCAAGATTATTCTTCAAATTGAGACATAAAAGAATACGTAAAGTCTTTAGTAAGCTATTTAAACGCGATTCTAAGGAATATACGATCTACTAGTCATTTCCTCTAAAAATCAACAAAGAGGAAGCTATATTTTTGGGGGATAAGTAATGACCCCTGAATTTTATTAAATAAAAGTAAATGAATATAAACACTTTTACATCAAGCTAACATCGCGAAATTCCTCTATTTTCCCAGAAAAGCCGCATTTTTCCGTAAATCCATGTCAGAAAATCCGTACAATGCAGCCTCTCCAGTGAATAAGCCAACACAAAGCAGCATAAACACCCGTAGTCACATTTATTGGGTGTATCAGTGAATGGATAGGAGGGAATACACCGTGAGCCTCGTCATTAGGTATACGTAGCCTCGTTAGGATGAGTTTTTCCTGGACTAATGAGCCTCCAGTGGCCGCAAGTCGACCAGCGGTCACGAGAGAGCCCGCAGGGAGATGGGGAGGTGCACGTCATGTCGGCGAATTTATCACACTGGTGGAGAACAGCCCTCTTGCGCGCATTTTCCTCATATAACGTATATTTGATGTTATAATGGCGCGGGGAGTGAGCGCGACGATAAATCGCGATTTTGGCCGCCCAACGCGAAAATAAGCTTTGTGGCCATCCTGGAAATTGTCTTGATAAATTTGTCGGGTGGAGAAAACAGCGAAAGTGCGGCGGTGCGCACTGTTTGGTTTACTCTGAAAAACCAGACTTCTCCATCGTGCAGAGCAAGTGCACTACGGCGTAGTCATTCATCGAGCCGTCGAGCGTTTGGTCCCATGTTGATGTGTGGCACGAATAGGTATAGTTTAATCGCCAGTATTTCCTCTGGGATTTATACTCTCGAAATACTGCATTCACTACAGCTGTTCGTGTCTTGTCACGAGTGAATCTTATTTTTGCTTTTCACTCCTCGACAAATATTTCATTCCGCAGCCATTCGAATTATCTATCATTGTCCTCCAATGCAAATAAAAATCAAAAATTGCCACGAGATTGCCAAAGTAAAAGTTGAACTCTCAGTTATTTCTAGGATTTCCTTGAAATAATTCATATAAGCTAACTATGACATTTTATTTTTACTTTCAGACCGCACTGCATTGGGGAGCAAAGCACGGTGACGAG
Organism: Macrocentrus cingulum; assembly: GCA_002156465.1. NCBI lineage: Eukaryota > Metazoa > Arthropoda > Insecta > Hymenoptera > Braconidae > Macrocentrus > Macrocentrus cingulum. Next base: position 26,290 of record MVJL01003003.1, on the reverse strand, counting down.
GACATCGTGAAATTGATTGCTGGCACTTACAAGGAGCATATCAAAGACGTCAACGCCACTACGGTGAGTAATCTGCCTTGAAAATAATAAAAACCTTCTAAATAAAATATATTTTCTTTGTTTTCGCAGAATGGGGTAAGTTTTTCACCAGTTTCGGGTGCCGGAAAATCACCTGGACTCTGTTGACATCATCGAGAAAGGGTTAAATATGTATAAGAAGTGTAACACACACGTACACACGTGAATGGCCGAGTAAAGAAAGGGAAAAAGACGACGAAGAAGCCAACAGATAGGATCGGATGCGTGTGGTCTGCCGCTTTACTCTCTTATAAGACTTATATAAGCCAGAGCTCTTGCGAGAAGAGCAAGCCATGCTCGTTAGCGGCTCGCGACAAACAGTGTATACGTCCCGGGTCGGTAGGTTGATCATTGAATAGCCCATACGCACACGGCCAACGACTCATTGGAGAATATTGTCCTGTTTGCATGCAAGAAGAGAAAAAAAAACACAAAGAGTTCGTGCTTAATTGAATTTGCTGCGGCTTTCAGAATGTCCACTGCTGATTTTTTTCCTTCCAATCAACGCCAGGCCTCTCATTTGTTTTCGCAAGCTCGATCTGTCGGCCTGCGCCACCTTGGGTGATGTGCCTTCCAGTCAGATATATCCCTCTGTCTTTATGTAAATCGCTAATTCCACTGCGACATTAATTATCTCGTTACGTCGTTCTACCCCACGCGATTGCTATTGCGCTCCTGCGACCAATCTGTGCAGTTGAATGGACAAAAAAATCCGCATTCCATGTAGCCAATTATCGGAAGAAAGCTCTCCCCGTTTTGTGGTTCGATGGACCCGATGTTTCTCCATTCATCACCAGTCGTATCGTTGAAAATACGCTGATTTTTATCGCAAACTCGCAGAGAAAAACATGTGAATTTTGTTTTTTATTTTTTTCATTTTTTATTTGGGAAATTTTTTGGAAAATGCCGAAATAATTAAATCATAGTTAATTAAATTTAAGAAAATATAAATGATATTTAAATTAGAATTAGTGAAATTAACACTTGATAAGCCGACAAAAACGGCGAATGCTCCGAAGCGTATATATGAAGAGTGCGAAAGAAATTCGCGATATCTCCATTTGTCGGTACAGAGCATCAGATGCATTTTTGGCCGCAGCATATATAGAAAGAAAGAGACCTTAATCTGTCACCTATACCACAACCTGCCTCTGCAGTCGGCTTATCGTCAGATCGCATTGGATTTAATCCCCGCAAAAAACGGCGGAACCTCCGAAGACGGTAAGCCGCGCCAGAGTGGCGCCTCAGTGCAGCAGAGAGAAAGGCGTGCGACAGCCACGACAATGCAATCTCAGGACCGGACGTTCGTGGTCGGAGAGCTCGTGCCCTCATCCTCCAGCCACATCCCTCGGCACTTCCTCCGCCTCCTGCAGCCCCCGAGAAAAATGGAAAAAAAAAAATTCCTGTCCGAATTTCAGTAAAATTAATTTTTCATCAAATAGAAACACTTGAGACCCAATCACCCACGAGGATATCAACCCATGGCAAAGTTCCCTTTCATCAATACAATATTAAAGATAAAAAAAAATATTTAATGAAAAAAAACTCACTTTTTCTCCTTTTTTTCACATAAGTCGAAAAATTTTTGTGATGCAGTGGTCAAATATGCGTATATACATAAGCAAACTTCTAGGTAATTAAATTATCTTCAAAATGAGCCACTCATAATCGATATAACCCGAATATCTCGGCTATAATAACCTCAGGGTGGTCATTTTGTAGAAAAAACAGTACAAGTGAAATGATTTTGTACAATCCCTTGGGCCTATGGATCATCCGTCATGACAGACAGTCGCGAGATTTAAAGTGAGTCATAAAATGCGGAAAATTAAATGTAGAAAATCTTGGGGGTACACGAATGGACGTGGAAAAATATTAAAATCTACAGGAGTGATATATGCAAGGCCGATATTGGTGGCCGGCAGCTGTCCTGTTTCTCATGCGCGAGAGTGTGCGAAAGTGAAATGGAAAAAAAGGGTATATGTGTGACGGATAGAAATGGGGTGGGATACACGGAGGAAGAAAAAAACTGGAGGATTGGAAGAAGTCGCGATATTGTCTGGCACACGTTTCGGGACAATGCTACTTTAAAATATTGTCAAAAGTATAAAAAGTTAGATACACATTTTGTATATACGTATCTCGAGGGAGCAAAAGTGAGACTGGAGCACTTGTCGCGCGCACACACGTGTCGCCGAGTAAAATGGCCTCCGCGGAAGGGTGCTATAAGAGCACCCCTATTATATAGTAGACTTTACAGGCCCTCACATGGCGCGTTAGAGCTGCTCCACTATTCGCCTTAACTTGTATATTGGATCGAGCTGCTCTGGACTTTAAAGTGAAGTAAATGAAAGTGATGGCCCCTCGCACTACTGCATATGCTGCTTTCAATGCGTCAAAGGGCGTGAAATACGAGTGACAGAGATTTTATTAGGCCATTGTAGTCGTATCAACGATATCTGAGCGTGGATAAATGTTTTAATGGTGACGAGGAGTTGTTTCTTACTGTCAAAACTTTTTTTTCTGTCAGTTTGCAACTGCCAAAGGGTTTTTTCTTCGTATAAATCGTTAGATTTATAACTTAACAAATTTATTTCAAATTAAATTCACTGTAAAAAACTATTTTCAATGTTATTATGCATGTAAAATATTATAACAGGCGAAAGAAAAAAAATTATAGCCGTTAAATGATCAATAATTGAATGAACAAAAATTCACTGTCATCTGGAACAAAAAAAATTGTGGGCCGGCAAGCGCGACACATGCCGAGCAATTCAGAGCGAAACCCTCCACCCACGCGACGGATCTGAGGGCAGAGACAATGAGCCACGTGAACGTGCAATTACACGTGAATTTGTCGTGTATAAAAAGGAGGGAAAATCACGTGGAATCAACTGACAATTTCTCCATGATCTCAATTTGTTTCAAGATCACGCACAGATTCACACGCTTCTCCCGATATTTATATAAAAAAAAAGGGAAAATTATTCCGCATTTTTCGGCTTCTTTGCGCGTTTCGCACTCTGAACTATTCACTCGTGCGTATCACTAAACACGCAGTCAATACCTTGTACTGACAGACAGGAAATAAGTCATCATCTTTTTTTCCAGGGCTACACTGCGCTCCACATTGCCATGCAGTTCAATCACGAGAACATCTTCAATCTGCTCGTCCAAGTCTATGGTGAAAATTTTATCTCACTTTTTTAAAATTCCAAATATTCAAAGACTCTCCAGCACCTATTGAAAAATTCCAACCTTTTAAAATATAAAATTTTAATAGATATTAAAAAAATTTTTTGAAGTCGACAAAATGAAAACTAATGTAGATAAAAAAAAGTATAGTTTCGTTTTCAACGAGGTATATTTATTTCTGGATGAAAAGGGAGCATGTGGATTGGGCGCGGTTATATGTATTCAAACAATGAGACTTTGTCGTGCTCAAAGCGCTTGCCGACAAACGGCCAGTTTGTCATCGATTACGCTAGCGCGGACAGCGATGATTTCTTATCGGTGTAATGTAAGTTGACACCGACGTAATTCATAGATATTTATTGACCTGTGCTCGATAAGAAATTACCGAAGCAGTCAGTGTGCTTAGTTGTCAATGTTGAAAAACAAAATTCTTAAAAAAATCCAGATTAATTCGATAAAATGTGTAAAATTGATAATTAACAAGAAGTAAATTAATTCATTTAATTACAATGTTAATTGAAAATAATTAAAAAAACGGGTTTTATTCAAATTGCCAGCAACGCCCCTCGTGGATGGCTTCAAAAGGGAATCAAATGAAAAGGGGGTCTTTTATCGTCATATATTTAATACTCTAAATGAACCAACTAATTAAAAAAAAAATCCAATTATTTTCTAACCTTAAGTTATAATTATTTATTCGCAGTAAAAAATTTTTTTTCTCATCCATACATATAAAACATAAATTAAGTAATGTAAGGACGTATTTTTAAATCTTATAATTGCGGTCAAATAAATTAAATTTAATCATCAATAAATTAAAAAAAAAAAATTAATCGATTTACAGGTGCGAATCAAGAGATTAGAGATTACAGTGGGAAAAAAGCGAGGCAGTATGTGCCGTCGCAGGAGGCTGCTGTGAGCCAAGACACGTTTAGAAGTATGTATTATAAATTTATATGGCAATGTCTACAGATTCGTAGAGTACAAATAGTTATTTACTGGTTAAAAAGCCCAATTAATTGCCGAGGGGAATTGATTTAAGCTAAGCAGCCCTGCATGTACAGCACAGGGCATATAAATTAGCATAACGGATATCGCGCATAAATCTAGAACGAATTTCAAGCCCAGTTGAGTTAGTTAGTATCAATGAGATATGGATGGAGTGAGCTTGCTATTAATTTCCGTTTCAAAACTCGTTTCCCCGTACCTTTTATCTTTTTACAATTTTTTTTTTTATTGCAACGTTTGTGGAACTGCCACACGGAAAATTGGTTCACTGCATTCACGTAGAAATAGTTATGGTGTATGGTTTTTTTTATTGCTCATGCTGTAGTTTATATCAATGGGAATCGCCTGGCACGAGATTGACCAATTGGATCCTTCTATATCGCGAATATCTCGGAAAATACGAGTTCCACAAAATTTTTCACTCATACCTTTTTTACAGAGAATTTTAAGCACTTCAAAAAAGGTCATAAGTGAAAATACCATAGAACTAACTGTAAGCGAGATATTCAAGATTTAAAAAAAAAAATCCGTCACTGTTGGTACATCTTGTGCCAGGTCCCGAAAACTTTTTACGTCTATGGGCTTCTTGAATGATTCTTCTGTTATAGGGATTCTCGCTGCAACTACACACAGGCAAGTTCCAAAATACGACACTGCAAATGTAGTAAAGTACGCTTATTGTTTTATATTTTATATATATCACAAGTGAGCAACAAAAATTTCAGGCACAAAAAAATTTAATTTATCGTCAAACATACCATTAGTGCTTTAATTCCATTTTATATTTATAAACACAATTAAAATTCATTAATATTAACTCATGACATAATTATTAATGCTTGAAATACTTTGTAATATTCAATTAATTAATTATGAGAAAAATGCATCGACTTATTTGGTCGTTTATCATTAGCATCATATGTACAGCTGCTTTAGTCACAGTTCCCCCGAGCCCCCAGCCCCCTTTTGAATATATATATCGCCAAAGTGTCGGTGGAAATGTATATCTCACGGGTAATGCAACGCCTTTTGTAGATAACGTGTATATTAATTGTTGAAGCTTGTTGAATTAATTTGCTTTTGTTCGCCAGAGTATAATTGTATGTGGCCACGTGTTTTATGTTAGAAAATGCCAGGATTCTCTCTCGTTTGCACATAATCTATGACTTACAATGGCCCTCTCCCTCTTGCTTCACTTGGTCTCAGCAAATCTTGACACTTGGCGTGATAATAATGCTCAAGCACGGCACACGCGTGATTTATTTAGTCTCATATGCTTGTTCTTTATGCTAACTTAATTGCTCTGAGGGTGCATCAATTTTAAAATGGCTCCCTAACGAGCTCTATTATTTATTTTAATTAACAAAGTCGAGATTCTGTTTTTTTTTTTTTCTTCTCTCAGACGTGATTATTTTGCCCGGAAAACTCTCATCTATAGATGGAAGGCGCCATATTCTCATGTCCTCGACATTTTATTAATATTTATTAATATTTACCAGGGAAAAAAAATCTACAGGCTTTTTTTTTCATTTAGTGCACTAATAACTCACACTTTCCCGCCTGTTTGCACTGAGAAACAAGCTTTGTTTAGTTTTTTTTTTTATTATTTATTGAGTAAATTGAATAAATCGAGTTATGAATGCTAAAACGGTGCGAATTACCAATATTTTTATATTAAAAATTCACTTACAATTCGAAATTTTGTGTAAAAATTGAAGAAATATATATTAAGAATAATTAAGAATAATTTTTTTGATGTTTTATAGAGGAAAAAAATTTTTTTTCGTCAAAATTTCAAAACGGTATGCACCCATTCGACTCGCAGTTTTTGTTTTTTTTTTGTGGTTTTTTGCTGATAACTCGATAACTAAGCGAAATACGAAAGATTGTCAGAAGTATTATCTAATTAGAAATTTAATTTTCTACAAAAAATGTCAAATAATTTTTTTCATTATTCTTCCTCGTTTTCGAGATATTTTAACGAACAGAAATTTTTCAAAGATGCTGATATCTTATAAATTTATGTTACCTAGACATGTCAAAACTTATTCTATATACGTATTAGGTATTTAGTTGTAGATATCATTATATTTTATGATTTTACGTTTTTTTATCGCGGGATAATAAGAGATTGGGTCAAATTGGTTGATATTTTCCGCTTTTTTTAAGTCCATTTTTGGACAGTAAATACTAGTTTAAATAAAATACTAATTTTCCACTTTCTCCAATTTATTTAAATATTGAAAATTATTATTTACCATTTTTTTTTTCTATTATTGTAAAATTAAATTTTATGATTTCTCAGTGCTTACAGTTATTTTAGTGATTGCTAACATGAAATATTACTCGTTTAACCCCATATCTATTAAATAACATCATTATTATTAATAAAAAATTGATTAATTAATATTCTACATTATTGCAGAAATAAAAGCAAGGAAAAAGCACACAGGTACGTAGAAAAAATCTTTTTTCCGGAAAAAAAGCCCAACTATTGAATAATCTTTAATTATTTTTACATGGAAAAAAAATAACTGCAGAGAAAGATCTTGGTTTCCTACGAATTGGCTCACTGAACGTCCGCGTGAAGCGTACAACGGAAGCCTTCAGTCAATTCCTGGGTGTGGCTACCAGTGGTAGTAATAATAATGCAGAAAAAATTCACAAGACATGGGGATCGGCGGATAATATTCAGGTATAAAAAACTATAAATTTTTATACATCATAATTTGAATTAATTTAATATTTACGAATTCAGGAGCACAAAATGATGCCACCGCCCAAGTATGCACCAATAAAAAAACGAAGAAGTCGAAGAGCACAAGATTTTATCTCCTCGCGCGGCCATCATGCCACCAGTCAGCCGAGCACTCCTTTGCCACAAAATAAGGCTGTTGTTCAGAAAACTCTCAGGAATAAACGGCCATCGTCCACAACTGCTGTCACTCCTACGACAACAACCACAACAACTTCATTTGCTCCACATCATGACTCTGACTCTGACGGAGCATGTGGCTTCGACTCAGCTTGGAGAGGCTCTGCTCAGATATAATTCTATTTATTTATCACCATATCTATCTTCTGATTCAAAAATTTTTTTAATCTTTCTAACTCTCCGTTTATGAACGTATAGGTTTTTCACGCATTTCCGAAAAAAAAAAAAAAAAACAAAAAACAAATTTTTATCTCTTGACTATACTTGTATTTTATCTATTCAAGTAATAATAATTATTAAATAATTATTAAGATATTTAATATATGTGTATTTTTTTCTCAATGATGATTCAAACAAAAAAAAAGTCTAATTTTCCAAAAAATAGAAAAAAATTAATCGACTGTACTGACTATTACTACGGTAAAAAAATTTTGCGGGAAGTGTACTACTGCTCTGATTGGTCATCTTTTGATTTCTTATAGTAATTTTTTTGGTTCTTTAAATTTACTCAGCATATCTATAATCCTTGTAATAATCTTATCCTTACAAATCTATCAGCTTGAATTGCATGATGAAAAATGTCGATTAATAAAAATCAATTTTCAATTGTTTATTAGCTCCCCTTCGAATTATTCATGGGTCTTCAAATTCGGACAGGTATTGTCAATTATTTATATGAAAAAATGGTTTTTTTATTAACAAATTCAATGGTATAAAAAAATTCAACGAGTTACTTAGCTGTTGACTTTACCACCAGTCGATTCGATAGCAGATACTAATACCTGCTGAATCTGTATCCTAACTTTGAGCTTCTGATGTTCAGGCACTTGTCGAAGGGACGGTAACAACGAAAGCAGAAACATTTTATCGTAGTCGTTTTCCTGCATCGTTAAAACCCGCTGGTACGTCCCGTTCATCGACTGATCATCTGCTGCGTCGACCGATGTCATTGATGCCTCGCACACTGCGGGATCATCGTTGCGGGGCTTCTGCATGTCCCCCGGCGTTGCAGGATCATACATAGAATCTCCGTCAACCAGGGAGTTTGCGGCACCATCGCAATCCTGACTCGCCACACTTTCTGCCTCGCTCTCCTCCGTTTTAACCGCTGGCATGATATCCAACGCTGCCAAATTTTTCCTACCAGACAATTAGGATTTTTTTAAATATTCTTCCAAAGCATTTTTAACTTTATTTTCTATATTTACCTCAATTTATTATTTTGGTCAATCTGTTTAGCGTGAACTATCGGCATGAGAAATAAAAGATGGTGGTAATACGCATATCGTCGTCGCTTTTTCTTCCCCGGTGCTGTCGTTTTTCGGATTTTGTACTCTTTTATGAAATAATCGCGTATATTTCGCCATTTACCTCTCAAAACTTTATCTAGAAACATAAAATTTATATTTTAATTCACTGATATCTGCGTGTTCGCAGGACAGCTATCGATTTTCTTCGCCAAAGGTGGTATTTTTACCAAAAGATTAATTCTAATATTAATACAGAGTGTAGAAAATTTTAAATATTTCTAAAGAAATGGTGAAAAAAAAAAATTGATACCTTCCAAAATTTGCTCCTCGACTGTCATGTGATTCCAGGCGTCGGGGAACATCGCCTGTCCTACTTCTCGCCATGCGTTAAGTTTGGCAGTTTTTTCATTGTATTGAAAGTGATTTGTATCGTAGATCACCGGACGTTTCTTAATCTCAGCGATAAATTTCCCAGTATCAAACATATTGTCGATCTCCCGTGATTGACCGATGTTCTGGGTTGAAATCTGACTTACATGTGAGAGAAAAATGTGCCCTAGCTTTCGAGCGATTTCGTTTTCCGATGATTGATGGATATCTTTTAGCTTTCCCAATGGACTTTTGAACGTGCTTCCTATGTATAAGTATTACTTTTACACTCTGGCCATCAGAGAGAACCCGTTGTGTTGCCTAATGCTCGCACGTTTGGTTGTCGTTGTGCGACGTGGACTGCGGCTGCGATACGGTGCGGAACTTACCGTGCGGTCATTCGATGCCTAATACACTGTTGCCAAATCCAACGTTGCTATATCAGAGCTTTCCACTTATTTCGAAAATCCCAAACTCGTATACATATTTCTCTGCAAATGGAAAATTTTTACTCTGCGCATAAACTCGATCTTATATATTTTTTTTCTGCAGTATTTTTCTACTTCTCGCCAGGTGTCCATGGTGAATGGCGTATTGATTACAACCTCAGGTCAGGCCAGACGATCCTCCTGTGGAATTTTAATCTGAAAAAATCGAAAAGACTTCACCACCATAGTGAAGAAATCCAAAAAAAATTTTTTTTCTCCAATAATTCAGTGCAAAAATGTTAAATATAAAGACAAAAATTATAAATTAAATGATTTTAAATATTTAACAGGGTTTAGTTAGATCGAAAAATTTATTTTTCGATTTTATTAAATATTAAAATGATTTTCAAGGGCAAAATTTTTATCAAATTGTAGGATAGTTTTTTTTACGAGATTGTTTAATGTAGTATTTATTTAAATAATTGATTTTTGGGATTGAAAAAAATATATTTTGCAGCGTAAAGCTTGGCGAACAGTGCTGTATAGCACTGAGGACGAGAGCTAAATACAAAAGGGCCGGCTGACGAGTGGCGACACCCTTGAAACTTCTTTACCATATGCGCCGCGCAAATGATGAAGACAGTAAAAAAAAAAATGCTCCAACACACCACACGCGAATTTGCTGCAACGTTGCCGCGCACATAATCAGTCGCTGCGCAACTGCTGGATCGTGAGGTTATCCTTTGTCCTGTAAGTCAATCACCGCCTATACCGGGTGTGAAAAAAAATTAATTATCCTGTTTTAATCAAATTCAGAATCAACCACAAGTGAACCATGGCACTCGCAGATTTTTTGGGGAAGAAATACAAGATGGTTAAGAGCGAGAACTTTGACGAGATGATGAAGGCTCTGGGTAAGTCGCCGGTCAATAAATTTTTCACGTTGTAATATTTAAGGATAAAAAAAAAATATTTCAATTAATTATGGGTTTGATAATGTAAACGCAAAGTCGACGAGAGTGAAAGTGCGAAGAAAGTATTTGAAACCGGAAATAAATTGGGCGGATAATCAAGTTAATGGATAAATGACGGGATAATGCATCTTAATAACGTCCTTATCAAAGTCGCGAGGACTAGCGGATATCCAAATATAGCTCTACATCCGTTTTATAAGCTGATTGATATTGAATAGACTGATAAAGTGTAGATTTGAGACGTCAAGTATGTGCGAGTGTTAACGACCTGCATCAACCGACTAAACCTACCATCAGCCCATGAACACACGTCAACATGTCCGTCATCGTACGATTGTGGGACGTCTGGGATTCACGTCTGCCGACTGGCCGCACGCCATCGTGCGAAAATTGCTCGCGTAACGTGTCATTATGCTCACGTCTGATGCCCTCGATCCGCACATCGCATTACATTACGCCAATGATAATCGTACACTTATTTCCCCCGTTTGATAAGACCCAATGTCAATTTAGATTACACGACTATCGGTATGCCACAGGTCAAAATCCAATGTTTAAAGGATTCTATCTCAGGGAGTTTGCCTGATTAATTATAAATTTACATTAATTATCGCGGTCAAAGTTCGTTGTGATTCAACATGAAAGTAATCTTATTACGTATTACTTATCCACGTTTTTTTTTTGAAATCTTAAGTATTAAACACTTGAGCATTTTTTGTTGCAAGAATTTTTTTCTCGATAATTAAAAAAACATTAATAAATCTGATATTATAAAGTGATAAGTTTAAAAATAAAACAAAAAACGATAAAAATTTGACGTTTTTCAAGCTCAAAAAAATTTTTTTCACTTGAAAATGCAAAAAAATCCAGCCAACGAATAAATCCCATAAGTATAAATATATAAAGCAAAAAATAAAATTCAAAAAAAAATTCAAAAATCAGTTGGATAAAAAAATAAAATAAAATATCAGATGATAAAAAATTAATTGTGTAGCGTAATTATTTTATGATAAAAGTGTTTTTTTACCCATCAGGCATACGTCATCTAGATTAAATTTTAAATAAAAAAATTCATATTGTTTCCAGCTTAACGTGTCAGCAATAAAGAAATGATAAGAAAAATCGAAATACATCTCAATAGTAATTTGATTAAAAAATTAATTCGATGAATGTGGTTGCAGGGGTGAGTTATGTGACTCGAAAAGTCGGAGCGAGCGTGAACCCAGTCGTGGAGTTGACTGAGAAGGATGGAACTTACAACCTGAAGACAACGAGCACCTGGAAAACGTCGGAGATCTCGTTCAAACTCGGTGAGCCATTCGACGAGGAGACACCCGACGGCCGCAAGGTCAGGAGCACGGTGACGATCGACGGGACGAAAATGATTCACGAGCAGGAAGCCACAAAGGATGACGAGAAAAAAACGACAATTATCCGGGAATACGGACCCACTGAGATGAAAGCCGTGAGTTGACAATTGCATATACAAACTGTGGACTTTGTGATTCCACTTGAGAATTGATTTTCAACGGCACATCCATGCACGAGTATGAATGATAGAACAGTGTCCCGCTGGCCTTATAATTGGATGGGCAATGATGGCTGATTGATCAAAGCACCGCCAATAATGCAGTCAAACGCGCACTTGGTAAATTGAGGCCTGACGAAAGGATAATTATTTTTAAAGGCATTATATTTTTAATGTCTACTTTATAAAAGCTAATGTGATGGATGAGCTGTAGAGAAATTATCATTAATCACGCGACAAGTGCATTTCCGTAGACCTAGGTCATCGGTACACGAAATATTACGATGATTCCGATTTTATGTTGCAGATAATGACTGTGGACGATATCATTTGCACGAGATACTACCATCTCCAGGAGTAACAGCTCATATTGGATAAAACTACTGCAATAATAACTCTTTGCATGTCTCTACATTTTTTTTATGACACAAAACAAAAAAATGCTTCTTGCTTACACACAAATATGTATTGAATATATGATTTTGTATTTGAAAAATTGAAAAAAAAAACAGGATGATCAAATTTATTAATCACGTATCAATTGATTAGTCATTAAAATTGTTATTTATTGAAAAAAATTAATTGGTTGACGGAAAAATGTAAATATTATAAATTATTTAAATGTTAAATCTAATCGCAAACTCCTCATGGCACTTTTTATTGCCACTAATAAGGTTTATTTAAAGTATTATTTTTTGGGTGATTCATCCCACGGAAAATTTTCATTTGAGCTAGTTTTATCGATAGTATAAAAAAATTCTCCAACAAACCACACACGTTTGCTGCAACAACTGCAACAGCGGCACAACGGCTGTATTCGGGAGACACAAGAACTTAGACTTCTTAGACCTCCTCTCTCATTGGTTAAAAAAAATAGAAGAGCGAATAAAAAAGGAAGTTACTAAGAAGTCTAACTTGGAACTTCAGAACTCGTGTCTCCCGAATACACCCAATCAGTCGCTGCGCAACTGCTGGATCGTGAGGTTATTCTTTTTGTCCTGTAAGTCAATCACTGCCTATACCGAGTGTGAAAAAAAATTAATTAACCTGTTTTAATCAAATACAGAATTCAACCACAAGTGAACCATGGCACTCGCAGATTTTTTGGGAAAGAAATACAAGATGGTTGAGAGCGAGAACTTTGACGAGTTTATGGAGGCTCTGGGTAAGTCGCCAGTCAATCAATTTTTCATGTAAGGATAAAAAAAATATTTCAATTAACTATGAATTTGAGAATGTAAACGCGAAGTTGGCGAGAGTGAAAGTGCGAAGAAAGTATTTGAAACCGGAAATAAATTGGACGGATAATCAAGTTAATGGATAAATGACGGGATAATGCATCTTAATAACGTCCTTATCAAAGTCGCGAGGACTAGCGGATATCCAAATATAGCTCTACATCCGTTTTATAAGCTGATTGATATTGAATAGACTGATAAAGTGTAGATTTGAGACGTCAAGTATGTGCGAGTGTTAACGACCTGCATCAACCGACTAAACCTACCATCAGCCCATGAACACACGTCAACATGTCCGTCATCGTACGATTGTGGGACGTCTGGGATTCACGTCTGCCGACTGGCCGCACGCCATCGTGCGAAAATTGCTCGCGTAACGTGTCATTATGCTCACGTCTGATGCCCTCGATCCGCACATCGCATTACATTACGCCAATGATAATCGTACACTTATTTCCCCCGTTTGATAAGACCCAATGTCAATTTAGATTACACGACTATCGGTATGCCACAGGTCAAAATCCAATGTTTAAAGGATTCTATCTCAGGGAGTTTGCCTGATTAATTATAAATTTACATTAATTATCGCGGTCAAAGTTCGTTGTGATTCAACATGAAAGTAATCTTATTACGTATTACTTATCCACGTTTTTTTTTTGAAATCTTAAGTATTAAACACTTGAGCATTTTTTGTTGCAAGAATTTTTTTCTCGATAATTAAAAAAAAATTAATAAATCTGATATCATAAAGTGATAAGTTTAAAAATAGAACAAAAAACGATTTAAAAGCGATAAAAATTTAACGTTTCTCAAGCTCGAAAAAATTTTTTTCACTTGAAAATCTAAAAAAATCCAGCCAACGAATGAATTGCCTATATATATATAAAGCAAAAAAATATAATTAAAAAAAAATTTTTAAATCAGTTGGATCAAAAAAATGTAAAATATCAAATGGTAAAAAAAATTTGTTTAATGTAATTATTTTATGATAACAGTGGTTTTTACCCAACAGGCATACGTAATCTAGATTGAATTTAAAATAAAAATTACCAGTAATTAAAAAAATTCATATTGTTTGAAACTATAGTTGGTATTTCCAGCTTAACGCCTCAGTAATAAAAAAATGATAAGAAAAATCGACATACATCTCAATTGTAATTTGATTAAAAAATTAATTCGATGAATGTGGTTTCAGGGGTGGGTTGGATAACTCGAAAAGCCGCGAATGCTGTGACCCCAAGCGTGGAGTTGACCGAGAAGGACGGATCTTACCTGCTGAAGACATCGAGCACCTTTAAAACGACGGAGATGTGGTTCAAACCTGGTGAGCCATTCGACGAGGAGAGAGCCGACGGTATGAAGGTCAGGAGCACGGTGACGATCGACGGGGCGAAAATGATTCAGGAGCAGGAAGCCACAACAGACGACAAAAAAAAAGTGACATATATCCGGGAATTCGGACCCACTGAGATGAAAGCCGTGAGTTGACAATTGCATATACAAACTGTGGACTTTGTGATTCCACTTGAGAATTGATTTTCAACGGCACATCCATGCACGAGTATGAATGATAGAACAGTGTCCCGCTGGCCTTATAATTGGATGGGCAATGATGGCTGATTGATCAAAGCACCGCCAATAATGCAGTCAAACGCGCACTTGGTAAATTGAGGCCTGACGAAAGGATAATTATTTTTAAAGGCATTATATTTTTAATGTCTACTTTATAAAAGCTAATGTGATGGATGAGCTGTAGAGAAATTATCATTAATCACGCGACAAGTGCATTTCCGTAGACCTAGGTCATCGGTACACGAAATATTACGATGATTCCGATTTTATGTTGCAGATAATGACTGTGGACGATATCATTTGCACGAGATACTACCATCTCCAGGAGTAACAGCTCATATTGGATAAAACTACTGCAATAATAACTCTTTGCATGTCTCTACATTTTTTTTATGACACAAAACAAAAAAATGCTTCTTGCTTACACACAAATATGTATTGAATATATGATTTTGTATTTGAAAAATTGAAAAAAAAAAACAGGATGACCAAATTTATTAATCACGTATCAATCGATTAGCCATTAAAATTGTTATTTATTGAAAAAATCAATTGGTTGACGGGAAAATGTAAATATTATGAATTATTTAAATGCTAAATCTAATCGCAAACTCTTCTTTGGCACTTTTTGTTGCCACTAATAAGGTTTATTTAAAGTATCATTTGTTGGGCGATTCATCCCACGGAAAAATTGCATTCGAGCTAATTTCATCGATAGTATAGGAAGTTCGTGGGTCATTTTGAAGATGTACATGTCGAGCTATGTTAAGAGTGCGTAAACGCAGAGCAAGAAATTTTCCTCGGGTGGAACGATCGTTTACAAAAAGACCAACGCCGCTCAGAGGGAATGGCGGATTTGTTTGGACCATCCTCGGGTCAAAGAACGACACTGTATCAGCATTTTGTGGCTGATCCAAGGTATTCAATTCGACTACGGTCCTAAAAAATGAATTATCGACGTTATAGATTGCAAAAATTTCAGTAATATCCACATTAAGATCTTACCTTTTTGTTTTTGGTGAATTTATTGATATCCACTCACTCATGGCTTCGTTTTTTTGCAAATTACCTGTACTATAATGATACGAGGTACTGCGAACTTGAAGCTCAAATGGCTGTACGATATTATTTTCAATTCGCTGGACAAATCTTACGCCTGTAATTTTTTTAATTCATCTAGAATTTTGCTGATTTAATGTGATGGACTGAAAAACGCACCTGTAACTACGTGTTTTGCAGGGAGAATAATGTCTCCCAAATAGAACCGGATATTTCTCCCCGAGATTTGTATGTTCGATTGCTTGAAATTCTGCTCAAGCTTCTCTTCTTTCGTAGCTGTATCTGATGGTCCAACAATTCCAGCGACTTGTATCTCACCCTGCATTATCTGAAGATACAAAACTCCTCTGCGGTGTCTATAAAGTTGGACACCTGTGATTACCCTGAAATAATTTGCTGCAGTTAAAGGTAAAAAGTCCATTGAGATATATTTTAAAATCTTGTTTTTCGTAATATCTCAAAAACTATTAGATTTTACGAATTTTTCATTAGAATCTTTTTTTTTTAGTTAGAAATATCTTTTACAAAAAAAAAGGCTTATGTGAAAAATTCGCAACTTTAACAGTTTTAGAGATATTTTCATCACAAATTGATTCAATTTGATATTTTTGTTATTAAAAATTATTAAACTTATATTTACATGTTTTCTCTAATGTCTGACGTGAAACTCGCAAGACTGATCTGCCGAAACTTTCCTGGCATCAGATAAGCTTTCGATGCAAAGCATGGATAGATAACATTTGATGAAATTTCAATTGCATTGGGGATTTTGCTGTCATACAACTCGAAATCATCATCAAAAAATTCCTCCGCTTCATTTAAGTATTCCCTATACTTCTCATATGAAACTGTAAAGAAAAAAACATATGTGTTGATGATTTTTTTCTCTTTAAATGAAGTTTTTTAGATTACTAAACTTACGAGACTCTTTTTTCCATTTATCGTAAGCCGTATAAACGGTTGTTTTTGCTGAAAGAATCGTTCTGGATATTAAAATGTATAGTTGATAGAGCTTTTGTTGAGCTGAAACATGGTAGCCATCAGTTGTACACCTCTTCTCCTGAATTCAAAATTAAACAAAATTAATTAGTCAATATTTTTCCTTATTTCAAATAAAATAGAGATATCCAAATAAATTTTGGTCTATATATAATAGAAATCAAACTGTGGTATTAAATCATTCAATGAACTATACCCAACTGAATTTACTTAAAAAAATATAGCCATCGAGATTCTAGTGTTTTAACATATACTTTTTATCAATTATTAAATTTACTTACAGCTTCATTATAGAAAGCCTTGAGAAAATTGTCGTTCTCGTCATGAGAATGCAGAACTAGAGCCCAAATTTTTTGAAGGATAGACAATATCAATCGGCCCGATTCAAGTGTATAATCACGGATCTGCAGTGGTAAAGCTTCAATTGTAGAATTAGAATTAGCTGTCATTTCATTATACATTTTATCAATTCGCTCTATTGCAGAATTAATATGATTTGGGACTATTGTAAATTTATTGATAAAGTTCATATTATGCGTAAGGTAATAGACGCTATAATCGAAATACGCTTGAAAAAAACGTTTATCACTCCGAATTTTTGTGAAATCACTGATCATTGAATCTTTATGCCGAGAAAATGTCACATCACCATTATTTCTGCTTTCTACAATTGACACAATGCTTATCATCAGTAGCAAATAAATTCCACGCATTTTTTTCTGTAAAAAAAAAAATAATAATGAATTGTAAAATCTTTAAAAATTTACACATAAACACACTTGCTCTAAACAAGGATTATTTTTTGACACATAAAAAAAATTTCATACAATTTTACTTACGATTTTTTTGTGTTAACGCTTCACCGCGAGGTTTTCAACTATATAGTTCTTCAAATACTGTGACTTATAACAAGTACAAAACTGCAAGAATGCCTTCTGGAATGTTTCAACAACTGCTGATAGACAATGGAAGATGTCCAACAAATACGCAGAAGCAATAAAAATTTGATGAACGTGCACGTCTTATCAGTATAAAGCTACGATTCAAGGTGATCAAAAAGTGATTAAACTTGGATATACGAACATCATCAAAAAATTTCTAATACACACATACCACTCTACAATTTATTTGTCGATGTCAACAAATTTTTACTCATGTACGTCATAGAAACTGTATACAGTGAAATAATTCATCCTATTTTTTGACAGTATAAATTATTACCTTCGCCAGATATTTCAATTCAAATATTTGCTATTTAAATTTCCCGCTGAGTTGTTAACAACGCTCAAAAGTCATTTTATTTGAACACGCACACATGTGTGTTATGGCAGGTGTGACTGTATAAAAATTATGCAATTTATATCAACAGCGTTTTTGCTAAAAAAATTTAATTACTACACCTCACTTCCGGTGAAATAAAATTGGCGCGAAGACAAAGTGGCAGCACTATATACTCGACGACCATATTGAACAATGTTTGGTTATGTTGTTCAGTGTTGTGTGCACAGGTTTGTAATAATTTGACGTGAAAAATTGTTCGGATAATTTGTGCAAATGAATAAAAATAATGAGTAAAACCAAGACCAAGTCGTTTGCCGTTTTTTTTTGTGCGCTACCTGGCGGAGAATATTCGGGTGCAGGTGATTGTGTGATATTTCGGACGTTGGAATGATACCAGCTGAATCCTGAGTACATCCCCGAGGTCCTGAAGCTGCTGGGGAGTCGGTACTGAAGTGCGAGGATTGTGATGATTCTGATGGACCTCCATTTCAACTGTTTTCAAGCATCAGGATCTCAGTAGTGTTATGATTACTGTGTGCCTTGAATGTGATGGGTTTTTAAAAAAAATTCTTTGTTTTTCAAGGGTCCACCTACACTTAGCTAATTGGAATTATAATTCTCCGTAAACTTTTTTAGAGAGATAAGATAGCCATTCTTCGAAATTTTGGCTCTTAAGTTTTATTATACATTTTCTTAAAAATAAATATAAAGATTAGTCAGTAATGTGAAAATTTAAATGTATGAGAAAATATTATTAATTATACATTAAATATATGATTAATAATATTTCTTGTTGTTGCCTCTCAATAACCACATGAATTTTATCGCCTTTTACTAAAGATTTCCCGTGGAAATGAGAAATTTGATGGAGATTAATTGATTTTCTGCACTCAAATTAACACATATAAGTATGTACATCTTTGATCAGAGCCAAGTGGAACAGCTGATCTCCCACAACATAACCTCTCTGCGCCGAGCACCCGTAAGTAAAAGACAAGCTTGATTAATATTGCTCCGAATGCTTAATAAAATATTATTATGTGGTCCTAGAGTTCGATAATTGTTGGAAAATGAGTGAAGACACGCCAATTGCTGAGAGCGAGCCTCTAACAATTTTTGGACGAAATGTGCAGAAGATTCCATGCTTCAAATACAGTTGGATTTACGGGATAACAACTGGTATAGGTGCAGGATTAGTGGCTTTCATGATGACCAGCCGATCGAATATTGCCTGCCACAGCACTATGGGCACAATGTGCCTCGTGACTCTGTCATATTTCGCAGTTTGTCGCTACAAATTCGAAAAACAAAAAATGATATCGCGGCAAATCAAGGGCCTGATGCAGTCTGCAGTTCTCATGGAAGGCACAGAGTACGATAAGACTGTAAAAAAAATTGGAGAACTCAAGAAAGCGTGAATCTGACTGGTGTCTTTTTTAGTCATGCTGCTGAAAATGGTGGGATACAATTTTTTATTAACATAGAATTAATAATTTTGTGCAACTAGCAATGGCTCGATGCCTGCAAATTGAGAGATAGTCGAATTATAAACAAAAAATATTGAGAATATTACAATTAGTCGGAGATTAGCTTGAAATATCAGATTTATTTGTGCACAAAATGTGTTTTGTATAGTTTTCTTACATAATTATGTCTTTATTTGTGCATACACAATATATATCAGGTTTATTCGCAATGTGGTGTAATTATTTTACGTATTGTTCAGTTATATATGGTCGGAGCAATGCCAAAAACTTGTTTGCGCAAGATTTAAGCATTTTTATTGCCATAAACATCGAATTATAATTGCGAGTGATTTTTTGTTTGCTCAGAATTTTATTATTTTGTTTTTAAGAGAATAATTTTAATTTAATTAACGTATTTTTTTCCTTCAAAAGGTTTTTTTTTCAAACCTCTTTATTCGATAAACACTGAAAAATAGTAATAACTTTGAAAAAAACAGTAGACCTTTAGATTTATAAAGAAAAATTGATCGAAAAAAATTTTCATTTGCTTCTGAATGCTTTCAATTACTGATGTCTGGTGAGTGGAACATTTACCTGACGCTCTTTAGTCTTTAGACCTTGTAAGACTTTACACGCGCCCTTTAAAATTAGTTTCGTAATATTTAATAGTCTTAAAAACTGACTAAAGTTGATGCATCGCAGCTGTCAACATTTTTTGTCAGCCAAAAAAATGTTATTTTTTCGTTTATTAACTAAACACGTGAATTTAGTCATGAATTAGGTGATGTTTTATAGAGAATTTTTTTTTTTCCGAAATTTTGCAAAGGGGTGTACTCGGCAAATTTCGACGTTTTCGTAACTTTTTCCATTTTTTGACAATAACTTAATAACTAAGTGAGATAATGAAAAATATCATCTGAGTTAAATTATTGGGAATAAAATTTGCTACAAAAAATGTTTATTAATTTTTTTTTGTATCTCTATTAGTTTTTGAGATATTTTCGTTTTTTTTTTAATTTTTATTTTTCAAAATACTGCGAAAACTACGAGAGATAAAAAAAAGTTTATTATAAGTTTTTTGTAGGAAATTTGATCACGAATAATTCAATTCAAATGCCATTTTTCGATATCTTGCTTAATAACCGAGTTATTCGCTAAAAAAACAAAAAATCACGAAAATTGCAAGATTTCCATAATATATTCCTCTTTGAAAAATTTGAAAAAATTTTTTTTCAATCCTAGGTAAACATTTTTAAGGATATTCATACGTATGCCTTGATAGTAAATACAAATTTTCACTTTTGTGAAATAGTAAGTTCAATTGCACAAGTACCATCCATAAACAAATTTAAGACCCACATCATCGATTATTCCCATAAGTAATTAACGATTGAAAATCCAAATTTAAACATAGAGTTGAATGGAAGGTAACAATTTTTTGACTTGAATATACTATTATAACTTTATTAATAGATACCTTATAATGAACAATGTTGAAAAATATTGTTTGAGAAATATACTTCAGATAGTTTAGTTTAAAAAATGGTGTTAACGACCATTTTAATAATTTATACTTCCGCAAAAAAATTTTCAAGCCGTGAATAAATTTTCTAAAATGCCAGTACTCATTTGACTCAGCGCTAGGGCATGAACGTCCTTCAACTCTTGCTAGAAATTCGGCATTTGAATAAAATTATCGCTTTCTACCTATATGTATTTCAATACAGTTAATTGGCATTTCTACTTCGGTTTTTATAAAATAAAATTTTTTCTTGTTAAAATATTTATCTCATAATTTTGATTCCATATTGAATTTTTACACAGGTACAAACAGTTGCAGCAGATGTTTTTTGTTACAATATTGTAAATACAACGACAACGCGAACGAGAGTATATTTTGGACGTGCCGAGTTAATAAATACACTAGAATTTCCAACCTAGTTAACTTAATAATACTTGTGTCGTGTGAATTCTACGCTCGATCGTGAAGAAAAAAAATTTTTTGCCATGCCGAAATGTAAATACTTGAATAAAAGTGCATTTAAAATGAAGCTAATCTTCAATTTACCCGACGTGATCCCTTGGAATTGCCGAACCGGTTGGATATCCTGATGATGACCTGTTGTTTTTATTGTACTCCGCACATCCTTCTAAATTTAGCCCCTTTTCTCGCAGCCAACCTTGAATGGCTCGAGGACGAAAGGTGAACAATCGCCAAAACAAGCAAGAGTAGAAAGCACACGTAGTAAAGGTAAAAATAATCCATCGCGTGAAATATCCGATGAAATAGTTTGATATTCAAATCAATTACATGAAAGATGTCTATCAGGGAAAAAAATAAGGCATTTATAAGAAGAATATATGCTTGACATCATCGATCGCCTGCGGGAGTGGCTTATTGCTACTTTGCCTTGAAAATTTCGAACGAAAAAATTTTTTTTCAACGCCACACCTCCATAATATCTCTTCTAAATGTTAATCTGTCAAATATCAGAAGAGACATTTGAAGATTATCTAGCAACTTTCAAAAATAGAACGTTTGGACATCACGAGTTGATAATTAATTATTATTTTGGAACGATACAAAAACATTAGCCAATAATTCGGTTATTGCGCAGCAGAGGTGGAAAAACGCGGATTTTAAACAACAATGGTGAATTTTTTTTTTTTGTTCTCGTTAACACGATAATAATGGTTATTACTGCTGACATAAGAAGGTCCAGCAGCGAGATACGCATCTTGCTTTCTAAATAGTCTGGACGATTTCGTTGGCGTACGCGCGCGGGCAACTGTCCCAATTTCCGGCGCCATATACAGTTGCTTTTTCAATCGATTATTGAAAACAATCTCACGGAGAAGGCTTTTAATGAGTCTGATACTTTTGATGCTGTAACACGTGAACCCATTAAGCGTCTCGCATCTCAATGTCGCTCGTTATACGAATGTTGTCAAGGAAATTTCTCCCAAAGAGCCAACGCGCACTTTCACCGAAATTCACAGCCAACACCAACGCCACCTCCACATTCGAGAAGATGACAACCATCAGCACCACGCGAGCTGTCAGGAATTTTTAAGTGCCACACGAACCACGACGAATTCGCAATTTCTCTCAATAGCTCTCTGAGCGGGGCTACCCATTGTCCAGTGTATGAAAAAAAGAAGAAATCAAAAAATTCTCGCAATACTACTTATAACATTGGCTTTTGATGTCGTTGCTTGCAGGCCAATTGTTCACCGTGAATAACCTCAAATTAACAAAAGGCGCAGGTAATTTTTTCTTTGAATTCAAAATTACCTCATGGTTTACACAAGCCCTCTGATAGAAGTACATTTTGATTGACTTGATCTAGACCTCTAACATGATTATGCATAAAATTTATTCACCATGTGATTTCGTTTAAATGTCACGGAATTATCGCATCATAACCTATAAATTCTTGTCTTCTTTTACACGCACTGATCTACATGGATATTTCGCTCCTCGGAGAAGTAATAAAACGTATATATGAGCCCGCGCGCGCGCGCGAGACGTTTCTTCTCTATCGAAGGTCACAAACACCAAAACAACGTTTACTCTCTCCCGCGCTTTTGAGCACAATGGCGCAGCCTGTGATTCAGAGGTTATGTGCAAGGGCAGCACGCGGCAATTTACGGGGATATGACATGTTTTGCAATAAATGCTGAGCGTATCGCATACATCATTTATCCTCCTTTTATTTCGTATGTCGTGTTGTGCATGTAATGGAGAATTATATAGTTTACAAATTCTGCTCAATCTTTTTTGTTTCATCAATCATATTTTATTCTGATGTAAGAATGCGATCCTGAGTCTAATTTCAGATTTTACTTTCTTTCAAGTTAGCCTCTCTAAATGAATATTTTCTAATTTTTTTTTAACGCCAATCGTTTGATGGTCGTTTGACAGTGTGATAGTCTATATAGCGATGACCTTTGATAGTGATTTGTTTTACTTGATTCTTTTTATATCTAACGCTTAGTTAGCCGCAGAATTCGATAAATAGATTTGACAGTGGTTTATTTAATTTATAACTTATTTTTCATTTTTTATGCCAGTAAGTTTTCCGCTGCCGGTCTTAATGAAAAAAAAAAAGTTTTAGTCAAATTAAATCGTTTTATAGTTATTTGTTTAATTTTAATTGTGATTTTCAGTTTTTTATTAAGTGGGCTATTTTATTAGTGGAAAAAAAACGGTTTTTTCTTTCATCAGCCACTCAATGCAAAATCATGTAAATCAGCTCGATAGATATTCATATGAATTTGACTAAAAATCTATTACTTCCTAATAGTTTTTGAGAGAATGGAATTTTTTTTTTTTCTTTCGACGATCTATATCGTGCGATTGCCACAGTTTGATGAGACCTTACAGTTTTTTTTTTTAGTGACATGTGCCCAACACACATCCGATCTTTCGTCATTGCGTCCAATGAGTTATGGAGCCCCGGATAAATAACGTTTAATGCCATCAGTCGTGTCCTACATCGAGATGAGTAAGATATAAATAATATCGCATTAATATTTGGAATCGATATAAAATCCTTACAGACATTGGGACAATCGTAGAGATCGCTATCAATCCATGTATCAGCAGTTAATTAATACATCAGAGCCTGTGATTTGCGCTGACGTTTCAATTCTTGTGGGTTTTTTTTCTTTCTTTATCCGTGTCATCATGATGGGTCAGCGGTAATTCATTCGTCGTCATGATTTCCGACGATGTTTCATTGTTTCGGGATTCTCATCGACAAGAAACTCCGGATTGAGTGTGGCCAGAGTTATTTCTTCTCTCTCTCTCTCTCTGACATCCGGATACAACTGTATACGCAATACTGCACAGACGCATATTTGATTTGGAAACTCGTTGGTCCGGGTTAAGCGAAGAAAATCACTTTTATAGCATCACTCACAGGCTTATAAATTCGGAGAATGGTGAAATTTTTATAGAAACGAATTCCTATCTGATAAACGTAGAATGTGATGACTCAATTCAACAGTCACGCATCTTGTATTTAATTTGGGTTGATAATAAATTTTATTTTATTTTTTTTTACTACCTATATATACTGCCTGTGGTATAGATTGTAGAGGCATTTGAAAATGTCATTAAAATGGTTTGAAAATTTTTAAATTTTAAAAATATTTCTAATATCTAATGTGCTCTGAACATTATATTAAAAAATTGAAAATTGTCCGTATTATTTATGTTTATCATTAATATATAAGTGTTTACGAAAAAAAAAAAACAAGTAATTTATTGGAAATAAAAATACTCTTGCACAATAAATTCTAAGGATTTTAGTGCTTCAATTGAGTCCAGTCTCCGCTACTAATGTGCGATAAATCTATTTACTCGTTTTCAAGGACTATCCATACCTATACCGTCCAATTAATCGAGGAATTTCGTATACCCGCATGGCTGATATAATAAATAGGCGCTCTCTCGGCACTTTTGGAATAAGTTCCGTCATTTTTTTTAAAGGTTAAGAGAAAAGTAAGAAATTAATAGATGTTTTATATCTATTATATTAAGAAGATTGTTTGTCAAGTTTTTTTAAATCAAATTTTTACTCAGAACAACAACATTAGCATGGAGAATAATGCGTTACTAAAGGTAGTGAAAGGTAGCTACTGGATTTTTGGGAAAAATATTATTCCACTGTTTCGACGTCACACTTACACTCTGATGATGTGGACGCTCCGAAAATCTTAATTGCCGATCGTAAAAAAAAATTCTTTAATCAATTAACATTTTTCCCCCTTATTTATTATTTACTTTTTTCGACATCGATGCAGTGCATTGGAATATTGCGTCTTCAGATCATTGAAATTCCACTCATAACGATTTTTAAACTCTTGTGTATATCTACGTGGATTTTTTTATTTTTTCCCCCATCGATTCAATGAAATAACACGGTGAAATCCGACGCGCGCGATGGAAAATATTCGAAAATTACATCTCCACGACTTTTGGGTCGAGAGATTGTGTTTATATTACTTTACATGTGTATAGATGTAATATGACAACACATAAAAGAGTTTGGAATTCATGGAGAAAGTGCTGCGATCGTATATACGATCGCCCTCGTGTCCCACAGCGATGAACTTATTTTCAACGTAACTTAAAATTCACCGAATTTCATCTGCTGCCAATTTTCCCGCAATCATTATTCGTGATGTAATCTACGTGATTTTTTTCACGTACGTATATACGTCGAGGTCCACAGTAACCTCCTGGAAGCCTTCAAAAAAATGTGAATTATTTGCTAGACAACATTGACAATCCTGAGAGGAGTTTCTGAAATATTTCTCATCATTCTCAAGACGGTCTATATGACTTCCCCGAAGGTAACAAGTTAATTGGATGTATTAAACATGATTTAATGTGCCCCGAGGGCTCAATTTATCAAGGGAAAAAAACATTAGCATTGTGTTTAGTCGGCGAAACACTGATGAAAAACACCACTCTATTTTATCCATAAAAAATATCATTTCAAATAATTATTACATGAAAAAAGATTTTTTTTTTCTTTAAATAAATTATACATTCAGTAAAATCTTCATTATAATTTTACTTTCTCTGTGAAATCGATTAGAAAATTATTGATCATGAGAATCGCATTCATTTGAATTAAATAAATATAAATTAACTCTATAAAAAAATTAATATACAGAATATTAATTAAAAAAAAATAAAAAAGATTGCACAAGTGATATTGATACGCAATGTTGCATTTATTAAATAGCATTTATTAAATATATAAAATAGCAAAATTAACATTCAATTTATCAAAATATTTATCCTAATTTACTTGTTTATTTATTTATTAGTCTAATAATATTTTTAACTCAATCAACAAAGTAAAAAAAAAAAAAAAAAAAAAAAAAAAAAAAA
>MVJL01003001.1:0-24367 GCA_002156465.1 Macrocentrus cingulum | reverse complement strand
GAAGAATTTGAGTATTTTAGTGTGACAATTTCGAAAAATTAAAATATTGTCATAATCAATAAATAAATAAATTATCAATTAATAAATTTATTAATTCATTATCTAATAAAACAACAAAAATTTGAAATATCTTGTTTGGCACCTGAATTTTTTTTTTTTTGCATTTATAACTTATATATTAAAAAAATAAATGAATAAATAAATAAATAAACTGTTTCCAAAATAATTTTGCAGTAACAACGGATAGCTAGATGTAATAATGGTCATATTGGGTTGATTTAAATAAACTGTTTCCAAAATAATTTTGCAGTAACAACGGATAGCTAGATGTAATAATGGTCATATTGGGTTGATTTTGAGTTAATTTTTTTCGACTGAGCATTGACAGGTCTAGCTACAGTCGTTAACAGCGCGACTGAGAATTGACTAGTCAAGTTTCAGTCGACTTTCCCAAAACTAAAATTAAAACACGGTCTACGAGTATTCTAGCTACAGTCGTTAACAGCGCGACTGAGAATTGACTAGTCAAGTTTCAGTCGACTTTCCCAAAACTAAAATTAAAACACGGTCTACGAGTAGTCGTCAATCATTCGATCGAGTCTAGACTGCCGGTCGCTTAAGATTGACATGAAATCGAGCAATTGAATTTTTTCGTCGAGTGTCCAAAATCGCTGAGGGACTTCGTTGACAAAACTGAGACCGTGAACAGACTGATTTGTCGCGTTGGCTACTCTTCTGAGACTGGCCTGCGACTAAAAATTTATATAGGGGGTAGCTATAAAAACTTTATTAAAACCTTTTCAAACATCAAAATAATCTTGCAGAAATCTTTCTTGGTAAATAAAATGATCGACTGGTCATTGACAGTAGACCTCACTGTAAAAAAAATTTATTGAAATTTCAAGTAAAAGTACTTGAAGCAATTAACAAGTACTTTTTTGCTTGCAAATTCAAGAAAAAAAGTCTTGAAAATTCAATATCGCGATATTGAAAATTCAATATGGTATTAAAAATTCAATATACATCCAAAATTGAATACTTGATGTTGAAAATTAAAAAAATTAATTCTTTTTTTCGTATTTTTTGTTCTTTTATTCATTTTTTTTTCTTCAGTGTTCACATTGAATACTTTGTATTCCCATTTTTCTGCAGTCATTGTTCTGATTAAAAAAAATCCTCATGTTGGTGGATTTGATCCCAGGGACCGTTTTTTAAGGGCGTGGGACGTTATCCCAGTTCCGTGTTGGCCTCGGCAGCGTTCACATCGCTTCGAGCTGCTAAGCGAAATTTAAAAATTATAAGTGCGAAAAAGTGCGAAATAGCCAATCTAACAGTGAATAGCTACCTAAAATCAGTGTCCGCGTCAGCGGGTAAACTTTCTTGTAACCGTTCAAACAAATATATCACTGAATACCAACATAAAAATAAATTACACTCCTCGGCCCCACGCGGCCACGGCCCCGAGGCCCCGGCACACGTGCCTATAATCATGGCAAGTCAAAAGCGAAAGACAGATGAGCCCCTCAGCAAAAATCAGGACAAAGTTATAGTAATCCGACAAAGTGTCAAACAACTTGACCGCGTCCACAATCTCGGTATCAAAGGAAAATTAGACGATCTTATAAATAATCTAAAGCAGGTTACCCCTAACCTATAAATGGCTACTCGAACACCAGCTGCCTTACCCTCCAGCGAGGCCGAACGGCACACTTCCGACTCCCTCCAACAGAATAATCAATTACTGCCCTCTGGCTGGGAATCACCAAACAAAACCGCTAAACTGACGCTCGGTAGCGGAGCAGCCGGAATCTCCACTACCAACAGGTTCGAGCCGCTCACAGAATCCATGGACACCCAGGAGGTGAGAGACGACGCAACCCAGTCATTAGAACCCAAATCCCTACATGGAACCAAATAAAAGGGCCAAGGACCCCAATACCAGAAAACAACGACCCAGGATAAGCCTCCGCCGATAAGGGCATACGAAAATGACATCATGAAACTCACACTGTTCCTCAAAAAAAACAACTTGCCCTACGCCAAATTCGTGATTAGGGAAACTGACATAAACATCATGGCCATCTATGCCATTAACATGGACACCTATAAAATAATCCTCGATCTCCTGAAGAAGGAAAAAAAAAGAGTTCTACACGTACAGACCAAAAGAAAGCAAGATCAAGACTCGAATTCTTAAGGGATTGAAAGGTAACTACACCGAAGCTAGCATATCCACAGCAATCAATGACATTGAACTCCCGAACGTAAACATCACAAGATTACAATCATGGCAGGAGCTAACAACGGAAACAACTTCCGCTATTATAGATTCAACTCAGTCCCGACAGCAACCCGGCTAATCTAACTAGAACCAAAAGCATCCTGGGACAACCTATCAGATGGGAAAGACTCAGAACTAATTCTGTTTTCCAATGCAAGAACTGCTTACGCACTGGACACGCGAGTAACAATTGCCACCTACTCTTCAGGTGCATGAAATGTGCAGGCTCCCACGACAGGGCAGATTCCGCGATTCCCGGCTAATCTCAAGGGTGAATCCGACTCGAATAATACGCGTGTTCTCAATTCCTTTGACCAAATATCGTTTAATGTACCAAATTGCTTATTATAATACAAATCCCAAGTTTTCTCTTATATTAACCGCGACAACCGTGATAACGTAACCTATAACTAACAGCGTGACTCTCCCTCTAGTTGTTTATTAGACTCTTTAGATTCTCTCAAACGCAACAATCCAAACAAGGAGACCCGCGCTCACACACATTGACCCCAAACCCCACAACAATCAATTTTACATAAGAGTGCTCGGACGCGCGACCAAGAGAACCGGGCGGTATTCGACAGAGCGAGCGAGAGAAAGAGATTCGGCGTACCAATATTCCGCCGTGTCTTCCGACTCCTCCTCCTCGATTCTTCGTCCTTGGCTGTCCTCGGATGTCCTTTTGAGTCCTTACAAGATTCGATGTAGGTCGGCCTTCGCTCGGTGAGGGGTATACTTGATGATCGCTCGTACGCAGAGTAATTCAACAGAGATATCACAATAAAACGCTAGCGCGCAACTACACTTGTTGCTTGCTCGACGGAGAGTGTCCGCCGTCCCGTGCGGCGGCCTCGATGTTTGTCTCGTTCGGCTGTTCTCGGCTGCCGTCGGACCGCGTCGCCGGCGATCAATACTCCAATGACCTCGCCAACGAGTGCGACAAGGAGCGGATGCCGGGTCACGTGGTTCCTCTTCTCTCTCTTCACCCGTACACGGTCGCGCGCCGAAGAATTAAACAAAATAGTAACTTTTCTCTTAACCTAAATAACATAATAAATCATTTATCCGCGGCTCGATACATCGCAAGTCTTACAACTAGGCCCTTTCTAACACCCCAGGGTCTCCATTTACCTATTGACTCTCCGCCGCGTTGATATTTGACTTATTCTCGCTGTATAACGAGCTCTGCCTCGTTACAATCTCTTCACAAACATCAATTTTAACGAAAATTGAAGCCACGATTCGAGAGTGGCTAAATATCATTTTTCAGCTATTTTTTCATTTAATTTTTTTTCGTGGAAAAATGCAGTTTAATCAGTAAATTTAAATATATGTTGATTTAAAACATTAGGATAACTTTGTACGTACTCGATTATTTGTTTTTGGATACGCGATGTAGCAATTCTGATTAGAATATTTTTCCATTTTTAGCCAAAAAATTTTTAAAAGTCTAAAAAATAATATAAATACGACAAATAATGAAAAATATTGCAAAATTTTTCTCAACGTTTCGCATTTTTTAGCCTATTTTTGTAGAAAATCGTCTATTTAGTTGGATATATTGAAAATATAATGCGGCAAAATTTAAAAGACAAAAAAAAATGACAAAAATATTAATTCAACTTTCTAATCACGAAAAAAAGTTTTCCCACACCAAAATTATTTTTAAAATTA
Organism: Macrocentrus cingulum; assembly: GCA_002156465.1. Taxonomy (NCBI): domain Eukaryota; kingdom Metazoa; phylum Arthropoda; class Insecta; order Hymenoptera; family Braconidae; genus Macrocentrus; species Macrocentrus cingulum. The sequence continues at coordinate 20,412 of MVJL01003001.1, read as the reverse complement.
GCTTTTTTTAATTTTTTCAAACTCGTGGCAATTCAAAACATGAAAATTCTCATCGTCATTGGCATTTAAATAATAGTATTGAAATTTTCAATGAATTTATTGAAATTTCAATAATATTCTATTGAATATTGAATTCCGAAGAAAAATATTGAAAATTGAGGTCACTATATGAATCTTCAATATTATTATTGAAAATTAATATACATATAGAATTTTACTATAACTTTATGGAATTTACATCAAATGTAAATTTAATGTACGGAATATTGAATTTTCATACAGATTTTTCAATGGATTTTCAAAATATTTTTTACAGTGCTGTGCCAGTTCTAATGTCCAAAACATTTCGAGTTTTTTCGCCGATCGAGTTTTTTCGCCGAATTGGTGCTTTTTTTCTATAGCTTTTTTTGAAACCGCGTAACCGTTAATATTCTAGAATTGAAAATATTGGTAGAAAAGAGTATTTTGTACGAAAAAAATAAATAAATAAATGAAAACCACAGAAAACAAGGAAAAAACCCATTTGCTATCGTAGAGCATATCAGCGACAGCTGAGAGAGTAACTTCCTGATAATAATCATGATTTGGGTCTTTTTCCTTCGAAATTGTTTCCCGTAATGGGGTCGAAACTTTGAGTAAACTTTGAGGTTACGTCGGAATCGTGCACCTGCTCGCATAACATCAAATACAAACACGTGAGCTACATTACAATAATAATAATAATCATGATTTGAAGACAGCACAAATAAAATATACACAGAATATTTTAGACAGATAAAAAACCTATCCCATAAATACCAATGTACTCCTGACTGCTTTATTGTGGATTTGGTTGAGAGTACATTTTCATGCGCTGAAGCAGTTTTCAGTGCTGGAGCAGCAACAACGGGGATTACTAGCGCCATTTAACATGTAAAAGTAGGCTTGCGGTGAAATCGACAACTAATAGATCAGTGGTTGCCATTTTGTTGATATATGTATAGTCAGTTTTTGGGTTAGCAACTCTTTGTCTATTTATTGTCCATTAATAATAACATTATCATCCGCAGAATAGTGCCAATAGTGTAATAATAAAAAAGTTCAACACTATTGGCACTGTCCTTCGGATCATAATGCTATATTATTTATATGGACGATAAATATAGTTCCTAACCCGAAAACTGGGTCGCAGTCAATTCGCATAACGAAAAGTATACTGAACATGTCAATTGACCGACAAGCAACATCCCCTCCCATGAAATCACCATGGGTGGCAATTAGCCCGCCGGGGAAAAATCACGAATACCATTGACTGCGATGTGTAATTATTCGACACAGTAAAAAGTCCGAAAAGTAAATTTCCGGAATTGTTTATCTAACCACAGCTCGTTGGTAATATTGCTATCTGTAATTGGAATATCTAAAATTTAGCTGTAGGTAAACTAGAGTTTCTATTTAACATTTTTTCAGAGATGAGATGTCTCTGCAGGTTTTGGAAAAGGTTTTCTATGGTTTAGCTGTGAGAATAGTCTATATATATATATATGAGGAAGTACCGGATCTTTGTTCGGATTTGGCGCCTAAACTACGAGAGCAAATTACATGTAGTTAGTGCCATTCGCCGCAGAATGACGTGTAGTTTCGTTTGGGCTATTTTTTTTATTTTACCGCTTAATAGCGACAAAATTAATGATTAAAATAATCATGTTTAATGTTCGCGCCTTTTTTATTCGTCATTTGTTTATGTGATTATATTATTATTTTTGAATCCAAGTGAACATAGGCAGATGTCATTTGTTTATGTCAGTGTGCTGGTCAAATTTGAAGGTGTAAGACAAGGGTGTAATTTTGTTAAAACGGAGCACAATTTTAATCTTGAATCGTTTACTTATCACTGGAATAGTGTATTTGGGAGTCAAAACTGGTCCCATGGAATCATTCATCAAGCTTTAGGTAAGGAGAAAGAAAAGACAATTTATGGGTTAATGTAATGAGTTAATTAATAAGTCGATATTTACAAGATTTTGTAGATGAGCAAGAAAATTTTAAACACGTCGGTTGTTACACGATCATCAGAGGGGAACTTAAAGACGGCCAGTTTCACCAAGAATATAGATACGGGGATGCGATGAATTCTGAAAAATCGTTGGATATCTTACTGTGTGAATAAATTTACTGTAAAGTTGACAATTTAAACCACAAAAAAGTGTCAACTTTACGGCAAATTTATTCAATAACTAGACGGTGAAAAGCTTTCATATTTAAAATATAATTTTGTAAGTGATTAATTTATGTGAAAAAAAATACTTTATGACTCAAAGTTGTAAATGGCTTTTTAACCTATAGAAACGCTCCAACCTCCTTAACATTGGTGAAAAATGCGAAATAATTTCTCCGGTGTAGAGCGAGTCGCTCCGTTACGTCAATGTGTTAGTCCCCTATCAGCTGGGCCCTGTACAAGGCACCAACACATTGAAAAGTGAAAGGTGATGAGTTCGAAGCGCTGGCGGAGTTACGCTGATGGAGGGGGAAAAACGTAACAGGCCAGCGCACAGCTTCCCATAAGAAGTTTCACTTTAATAAAAAAAATAAATAAATAAAATGTTTTCTAATGATAGAAAATGATCTGGAAGGCAAAATAAACTGTCTAGCAGGTCGCATAGGGTTGAAAATGTCGTTTTCTACTTCTGTCGTGGTGTCTGAGCTCCTACCAGTTAGTTAACTGGTTGTAGGATGTTTGCCAATCTCTCTTCTTTCGCACGATATGATTTATATGATATTAAAAACTACCCAGGCAGTCAGAGGTCATTCAATATGCATATCTTTTTACTAGAGACTGGTGCAGGAGTATCTAACTAGCCGTAGGATGTTTTCCTTGATGAAACGTGGTGTAATAGATGGTATCAGCTCCCCAGCAAGCCGGAGGGAGTTCAATATGCGTTTTTCTACTCTAGAGATAGTGTAAGAGTATTTACCAGGTAACTAGCTGGTTGTCAGATCTTTTCTTATGTTATTTTAACCTCTTCGGACTCAGTATTGCAAGATTTACGTGAAAAGTATGGAGAAAATCAAACGTGATGTGCTTATAACGATATTTTGATTTAAGAAAAACTGAATTATGAGAGCGTTTGCTGAATACAAGTGTATTTTTTAATAAATGATAAGGGTAATTTCCGTCAATACCTAATCAACATTTTCATATTCGATAGCGATTCTACATTTTCTTATTGGAATTGTAAAATCGCTTTATTCTAACTGAATCGGTGCGAAAGTGATTTGCTCGATAGAGATCACAACCATGGAGAAGATTGATATTGAAAATATATTAATGCCAGAGTTATCTCTTGCGATGGCAATAGTATCCGATATGCTTATAACCTGTAGAATTATACTTGGATGAATATTTTCTCGATTAATAATAATGCAGAAAGCGACTCATACCTGGTTGATCGATATTGGACTGAAAATATCTTCACATATCCCTTGCAGTTTCACCTATACCGTGATCCTACCAAATATCTTACGGATGTTTTTCAACTGCATGCTGTCTGAATGCCGTCTTTATCAGCAGTAAACACTGTCGATTTGAGAATTTTTTATGCCGTGTTTATCAAGTAGTAGCAGCGTATGTATGTACAAAAAATACTGTAGTTATACCGAGAAAATCCGTCGTTCAAATCTACCTTCCTCATACCGAGAAAATATCGTTTTAAACTAGTAGATATACTTTGTAGCAAGAAAAAGAATACTTCATAACTCCAATATTCATACCGAATACATGCAACTTATATACGATATATATATTATGAAGAAAATTATAGTTGAACAAATCCTGCATTGATTTCAAAATAAAAAAGAATAATTATGAGTAGAAAATTTGTTGAAATTTTATTGTACAGAGCTTAACGCTAGTTACACCAAGTTTAGGTGCCGAAAAATAACATCTATATCATGGTTTTGTTCGTTTTTAATCGTCTCGATGATCATCATTCTTACTTTGATCATTTCCTTCGTCAATATCTCTATTATTGTCTGTACTATTCTTGGTGCGATTGAATTGAACGCTTTTATCAGAACTTAATTGATTATTTTCTTCTTGGTCGATTGTCTTCTTGCCTTCTCGTGTCACAGTTGAAATTCCGCTCGGCCCTGTTTGGTCATTGGGGTTTTTATCAACGCCTCCCACTCGCTTACGATGAGACACTAGTTGTTTATGTACTTGTATAATTTTCTCTCTTTTTTCCGGATTGATCTGGTTTTGGCCGGTTGTTTTTCATCCAATCACCTATACCCAATTTTTCATGTTGGTCAAATTTCCGTCCTTAGATTGAGTTTCAAGCGTTTTTGCTCCTTGCATTTTTTTACATGCCGCTAAAAACAGCAATATATAATTAACAAAGAATATTAAGTATTGAAGCAAGTATTGAAATATACGGTAAAAATAGTGATTCATACATATTATCTTGGCGTAATCTGCATTAGGGACCGCCGACTCGTTCGTAACAGCGCTACTTATTTTGAGGTTTGCTCTCTGATCTGGAGGCCACAGCAGAGCCATGACAATGTTCGCTCGTTTGCGCATGGTAGCGGCAATGATAGCCTGGAACACCTCAGTAAATCTCCATTTCAATCTCGCCACGATTTCTACAAATCCATCTCCATCGGGCATAAAATCATCTTGGGAATTACCCCTATCAGTAGGATTATCGTGCTGGCGTGTCTTTTCTCCCGTGGCCTTATTGGATTGTCGATAAAGTCTTTGCAGGTTTCTGATCAAACGTTCATTTGTTACTGTTTTTTGTTTTATTATCTGGATATCATTTTGAATTTCATCAAGCTTGCTCATAATTGTCTACATTGAAGCATCCGGTAACATGTTCCAGCTTCGAATATTGCGTACTGGAGATGAAACCTGGAACAGAATATAAAATAATCGTGATATGCATATTAAAATCTGTCAATCTTGGATGATATTCATACCGATGGAGGTCCTCTACTGATCGAAGACGTATCTAAGTTCTCAGAGATTGGAGAGGCGCTATTATGTCATGATTGTGCAGGAGGCGAAGCCTGAAACAGATTTTTCGAACCGTAAAACGTTATGAAGTATAACAATTTTTAGTTATGGTAGAGAGATTGTGTAATTTTTCAAAAATATATCATCTATTATTATCTCATATATAGTAATAAAACTATATCATTGAATTATATATATATAATTAATGAAATTTTATTACGTCAATAGTTGTTCCTGGATGGCGATCTGATGTGTCTGAATTGGCAGAGAAACTATCACGTCGAAAGTCGGTAGGAGATGCCTCCTGAAAATAAAGGAAAATTGAATATAATGTCGAACTGCTTTATTAACGTAGTCGAAAATCAATTAAAGTTGAAAAAAAAATTGTTAAGAACATTACCTGTTCATTTCCCCTTCGACGCTTTGGCGATATAGAGCCATGTAAAACCGGCGAATTGTTTTCGTTCGAAGAATCTCTTCGGTTCTGGAAACATTATTGATTATCAAGATCGATGAATCATACTAAAAAACTCGAGAGTACATTCAAAATTATAAACATTTGTAAAAGTAGATAAAAGTATGTAGATAAATAATCTCTAAATAAGATTCAATATTAAATAACAAGCGCTTACCACTGATGCACTCCTATCATCTCTCGAGTGGCGTGATCTCGAATGATGCGATTGACTCAGAGATCTTGAACGTGACAGTGAATCTTTTGCGTTCTGGAATATTGTATAATACAAAAAAGATACAATTTTTTGCCTCGCTCAAATACACTGTGTTTTACGTACGTTTACATTGTAGAACAACTTGTCTGCTCGCGCCTCGTTACGTTTTTGTATCTGGGATAAAGCTTTCTTATATAGAAATTTTCTAGATATATAAATCAACAGTGGTGCTCATTTTAGGCCGAGATCCAGTCAAATTTCCGCCCGGGGCGCAACTCGGACAGCCATTACGGCAGCCGGGCGCAACTCAGACAGACCTTTCTCGATCAGGGGCGCAATTCGGACATCATTTTAGGTCGGGGCGCAACTCGGAATCACCCTTGTAGAGGGTGATTAACCGCCACGTAGGCTGAATTTATTGCAGCAATCGGGCCAACGAAAACCAACAATGGTTGACATGATAACCCCGCTCTCCTCAATTTTTCTTTATACTGTCGTACAGCGATGATCACGCCAACTCCCTTCTAGATAAACAAAAATTAAAGTCTTAAATGTTCGAAAAGATAACATTAATAATATACAAAATACATAATCATTATTCAATGATGTATGGAAAGACTTAATTAAATGAACAAAAGTATTTGCCAAATTTTAATAAACTAGTGCGACATAGGCTACATCATTGTTCGACTCGGAAACAAGAAATATTATCGCAGTATAATTACCTGAACATTCAAAATAAAAGACTCTCACTGTTCTACGTGTGTAGTTTTTTTCGTTGGATTTACTTCATTATTCTCTGCATTCCGCTTGTTTTGTCGCGGAGGATCTATTAAATACGGCAGCAAGTAAAATATTACAGTGTCCTTATTATCTGAAAACATATAGATATGTGAATTGAATGTCTCAAAATAAAATTGTACTATAAATAGTCTTACGTATGGGTAAAGTGTCAATCAGGTGCAGATAAGCCGTATCTTCCACGTTTTTCTTGAGTTTGCGATTTTCCTTGAGTCGTTCGATTAAATGATTTCTAATAGTATCAAATCGATAAAAAAAAACATTTTCTGCACCTGGATATAGAAGGTCGAAGTCTGATTGAATCTGTAAAAAAAATTTATTATTAATTTATTATTTATTTATTTATTCATTTTTATTATAATTTTCAAGATCCTCACCAATTCTATTCCAAAGATATTTTTCAAACATGGGAAACGCTCATAGTACTCATGTATTGCAATATTCTCTGCTAAGATATTCTTTCGAATATTGTATGTATCTTTCCAATACGCGACGAGTGTTTTCGTGGGATTTAAATGGTTTTCCAGCCACTCAATTTTTTCACGTTCATTGTCTGAAAACATGCATATATTGAGGGGTAATTACAGGTGCTATATATATGTATAATATTGACTTAATCACACTGTAGATTATTACCAGCTGGATTAACGGCAGTTGATTATTTTCTTGTACAGTCTGAACCAATAATCCGAGCTGTTTTAGAACTTTTTAGTATGCTCATACAGAGTCTCACTTGCTTCGATTCTAACTCGATTGGAACGGGATGATGGTATACAGCGTCGCTATCCGTTCAGTTGGAAATAACTGTTTTCTTTCTGCAGCTATCTCCAAGTATCTGGCCTTCGTAATGCTAATAATAAATGAAAAAAAATTGAATTAATTTAACTAAAAGTCAAAACGAAATTTGGGATTATATGCAGTCATAAATATATAACCTGTAGCACATTTGTGCACGTCTCTTGTGATTAAATTATCAATGTCCTTACTTAAATGTTAGAAGTTGTCGTTGCACGCCTTCAATCTCGAGCTCTCGAGTGCGAACGTCAAAGTCTTCGCCAATAACTATCCTTGTCATCAAATTTCGAATTTTGTGGTCTAAACGTCCGAGTGCTCTGTATGATGATAATACAATTTTTCCTCGTGATGATCGTGAAAGAAGTTGGCCTATACGCTAGAAGATGAATAAATTAAATGAAATTGAATTAAATTAAATGAAATTGAAAGAAATGAAATGAAATTAAATTAAATTAAATGAAATTAAATTAAATCAACTTAAATGAAATTAAATTAAATTAAATTAAATTAAATTAAATCAACTTAAATGAAAAATTAAAAATTAGAATATAAATCAAATGAAAAATATTGAGAAATAAAATAAATCATATGAAAAATAAAAAATTGAAAATTAAAATATATCAAATAAAAAATAAATCAAAGAAAATTATAATGAATTAAAAAAAAAAATAATGAATTTGTGACGAATAATTTTTCTAAATTCTCAACTTTATTTTAATGTTCGGCGCATGACACATCATGACACCGAATAGACGAGGAAGTCGACAGCCGTACCCGTAATCTTCGGCTAGTCCATACAACCCTCGACTACGCCAAGCTGCGGTACAGGCTGTCTATCACGGACCCGCGGTACAGCTACTACTCACGGGCTGTACTATCTGTCACGAGGGATCCACCTTCCACCACGAGAGGCCCTCACCCTATTCATTAAATACGGAATATGTTATGATTGGTGTTTGAATCAATAAATCAATATACCAACCGAATCAACTTTCATTGAGAAGCATCTCACGAGGTGCCTACCAGCGGAATCCTCTACCTGGGAATATTTTCCCAATTATTATCCGACGTGGCGTTCATCCAAACGTCACAAATTGAAAATTAAAATAAATTAAATAAAAATAAAAAATTAAATTAAACTGAATTTCGAAATAAACAAAAATCGAATGACAATGAAAAAATTGTTGTTATGATGAAGATTAGAGTTAATACACTGCAAGATGTGCCATAGTATTTATCTGCTCAATGAATATAAAATACATTAAAACAATTTCAAATTTGCCCGCGCATCCGCGGAAGAGTGTGCGCGCTGAGCTCGAGACTATAACCTCACATACCCACTCATACATATATGCAAGAGTGACTATGTCCCAACGATTGAATGAAAGCAAACAAAAAATTTCTAGTAATAATTATGAATAAATTCTTACATTAGCTGCAATACGTTGGTCGGTGAGATGGTAATGTTCTGGCCGATGTGCATTTGCCTACACATAAATGAAAAAGATTACTGCAGAAACCTTTTGTAACAATGATTTTTTTTTTATTCTTAATAATTAGGTTTTAGATGAATTACTCTCTCCTTATCGCTTCTTGGACATCACCCATCTACAAAAACACAATAGAAAAGCCGCATGTGAGTGGTGATGTTTCTGTTAAATATTTATCCAGAAAACTAAAAAACCATCTTTATTTGAGTATTTTCAGGACCCGTCTTGAAACACGGACCAAGGAGTCTAACATGTGCGCAAGTCATTGGGATAAATTTTTAATAATAAATTAAACCTAAAGGCGCAATAAAAGCAAAGGGTATCCTTGTGGTAACTGAGGGAAGATAGATTATGTTTAATTATATAGTCCCGCATTCCCGGGGCGTCTCATACATTATGCGAGGAGGCACACCCAGAGCGTACACGTTGGGACCCGAAAGATGGTGAACTATGCCTGGTCAGGATGAAGTTAGGGGAAACCCTGATGGAGGTCCATAGCGATTCTGACGTGCAAATTGATCGTCGGAACTGGGTATAGGGGCGAAAGACTAATCGAACCATCTAGTATCTGGTTCCCTCCGAAGTTTCCCTCAGGATGGCTGTCACTTGTGAAAGTTTAATATAAACTTAAATGAGTCTCATCTGGTAAAGCAAATGATTAGAGGCATTGGAGTCGAACCGACCTCAACCTATTCTCAAACTTTAAATGGGTGAGATCTCTGGCTTGCTTGATAATATTATTTTATGAAGCCATGAGATATTGGATTAGAGTGCCAAGTAGGCCATTTTTGGTAAGCAGAACTGGCGCTGTGGGATGAACCAAACGCAGAGTTAACGCGCCTAAATTGACGCTCATGGAATACCATGAAAGGTGTTGGTTGCTTCAGACAGCAGGACGGTGGCCACGAACGTCGGAATCCGCTAAGGAGTGTGTAACAACTCACCTGCCGAAGCAACTAGCCTTGAAAATGGATGGCGCTGTAGCGTCATGCCTACACTCTGCCGTCAGTGGCAAATGAAATGTATAATTTATTTTATCCATAATTAAGCTCTGACGAGTAGAAGGGTCGCGGCGGTGTGCGCAGAAGGGTCTGGGCGTGAGCCTGCCTAGAGCCGCCGTCGGTGCAAATCTTGGTGGTAGTAGCAAATACTCCAGCGAGGCCGTGGAGGACTGAAGTGGAAAAGGGTTTCGTTTGAACAGCAGTTGCACACGAGTCAGTCGATCCTAAGCCCTAGAAGAAATCCAATGTTGATGACGGTGTTACAAGTGACAATGATAATAAGACCAGTACACACCCGTCGGGCGAAAGGGAATCCGGTTCCTATTCCGGAACCCGGCAGCGGAACCGCATAATTCGGGCCCTCGTAAGAGTGTTCGTCGGGGTAACCCAAAATGACCTGGAGACGCCGTCGGAAAATCCAGAAAGAGTTTTCTTTTCTGTATAAGTGTTCGATTTCCCTGGAAACTTTTATCAAGGAGATAGGGTTCGGAACGCGAAGAGCACTGCAGTTGCGGCGGTGTCTGGATCTTCCTCATGGACCTTAAAAATTCAGGAGAGGGCCATGTGGAGGTGTCGCGCCGTACCCATATCTGCACCAGGTCTCCAAGGTGGAGAGCCTCTAGTCGAGACACTAATGTAGGTGAATGAAGTCAACAAATTCGATCCGTACCTTTGGAAAACGGATTGGCTCTGGATCGGGGCGCGTCGAGCTTGGTGGAGAAGTGGGATCAGCTGACGAGCCGGGCCTGGACACGATTTTTTTATTAAAGTCGAATTCAGTCCCGTGCCTTAGCTTCATATGGATCTTCCTTGCTGTAAGATTTTCATTTTGCTCGTAAAACAGCATGTCATTACTCTCTTCGGCGGCTATTTAACGTTCAGCTCAGAACTGGCACGGACGAGAGGGATCCGATTGTCTAATTAAAACAAACCATTCAGTTCTCTGAATGTCAACGTGAAGAGATTCAAAAAAGCGCTGGTAAACGGCAGGAGTAACTATGACTCTTTTAAGTGCGAACGTGCTTCACATCGCTCTCCACTGATAAAGCCAAGTAGTTAGTCCAGAGTGCGTTTTAAAAAGCAAAAGTGTGATCGATCGCTTCGTTACGACGAGTGGATCAGTTTGATATATAATTTATTACATAAAAGCACAAATTAAATACAAAGATAGTGAATCTAAAATTTTCAAGGCGTGGCACGCCGCGCGCTGGAGTGCTGTGTGCTGTGACTGTTTTGCATGATAATGAGAGTACTGTTTTTATTACACGATTCGGTAGGCATTTTAATTTAAAAATTTTCGGTAAAAAAACATTTCAGAAAAGTGCAGTGGTTATGGAAATATAAGACATTGAAGTTTCCCTCTGTGCCCGCCGTATAGAGGGTGTGACATCAGCCGATACGAGAACTCTGGCTCGCTCGCAGTTGCGCGATGTTACATCACCCATATACATGTCAATCAATGTGCGTTTTTTATCGAATGAACAAGTAGACAAGCTTACTCAAATATTATCTGCGGAAAAAAAATTCCGACAAAGTGCTGTGGTCACGCAGAGATAAGCATATTGAGTTTGCCCGGCGACGTATTAGCCTCTAATGCATGACTGATAAAGTAGTTTTTTTTTTGCACGGCTGGCTAGACAATATTATTCTGATGCCTACTGTGAAATAACATTACAAAAAGTGCACTGGTTTTGCCAATATAAACATGTAAAGTTTCCGTGTAATCGCCGTATATGGTGCGCATGATAGCGCGAGTGTCTTGCCAGCACCCGGGCTTGTTATCGCTCGCGGCAACGCCAGCCGAGAGTGTTATCTATACTCGCCGGCCGTTCACCTGAGCAATCAACGGTTAATAATACCTTCCTGCAAAAGAGACATCTTTATTTCTTTTTATTTATTTATTTTCGTTAAAAAAAAAGTTTTTTTATTTCATATATTCCATCGCAATGTCTTTAAGTGCCAAGAAATTGGACAACTGCAAATCTGCGGTGAAAGTAGTAACTGGTGCTATACATGTAAATCTGCAAAGTGTTTTTGACACTCTGAAGAAAAGCCAATTTCTCCCGGTGGTGAAAGAGCTTATACAAAACGTTAGGGACCAAGTAGAAGAGCTAGGCGGCGGCTGCGAAGCCGCCGCTTAGCTCTTCTACTTGACGCGTGCAGTGTTGACTTTTACCGCGATAATATCTGGTTTCAGGACTCTATCCTTGGTTTTGAAATGGGACTCGTGCACAGTGTCAAATTTCTCCTTCTTCAGCATGTCGACAGTCGCTTTAGCGATGGCATCGGGGCGTTTAATTCGACCTCCATGCGTCCGATGACAGTGTTGGATGATGTGAGCGGTGGTCTCCTTGACCTTGCACCGTACTCTACAAATGGTAAGCAGATCCCTTCTCCCTCTCATTGTTCTTACTCGGGATGGTAACGCGTTTATACGCACTTTAATATAATGCAGCCAATCTTGCGATGGTAGTGCATTGGATGGATCATCAAACCAGCTGTAAGACAAAATTGACTTTTCAGTTTCGCGTAGCTCCCATCCGTCCACCGATGTATGGAGCTTTTCGCCCCATTTCTCATCCTGGAGCATATATTTTCTGCACCAGTTGAGCTTCGTCTGACAATATTCCGCTTTGAGTGCTTCGCGTGCAGCTGCAAATGGAGAATTTTCCATCGCTTTCAATCGATCCTCGAGGATTTTGGGCACTTCTGTTGTATGCCCATTCCTCCGCTCGCAACTTTGGCGTGGAAGAAACCCAGAGGAGTGTCCTGCGGCAGGCGGTGCCAGTCCCTCACTTTTTTCTAATTTTCTTGTCCATTGTTCTAAGTTGTTGATAGGTGGCTTTTTCAAGCACCAAACAGTTCAAAAACTTTGGAATGAGCTATTGTTTCAGGACGCAGAGACGTTGCTGGGGCTTGAGCGGCGCTTTGTCGATCTTTTCCAAATAGCTTTGTAGCAGTATTTCAGATTTCGTGGGCCCTGTCATATCGAGTGTTACTCCCAGATATCTCCAAGTTTCGAGTTGAGTTTGTTGCTTGACGTCCTGGTAGTTGATGTGAAAGGTAGGTTTCGTGATTATTTTGATTTTTCCGACGTGCCCAGCGGGGACAAGTGACAGTATTGAGCATTTAGCCGGGGCCAATTCGAGTCCATGCCTTGCTAGACCTATCGCCGTTTTATCGAGCATCTGCTGCAATCCCATCCGCGTCGAGGCAATTATTACCAGATCGTCCGCAAACGCTAGCGCGTTCACTTTTGTGTCGCCAAGTTGATAGCCGATATCTGCTGGCAGTGTGGTAATTGTTTTATCCATAACCAGGTTAAACAAGAAAGGTGAGAGCGGGTCCCCCTGTCTTACTCCTTGCCCAGGTTTGATCACTGCGGATCTTGTTCTGTTCACTTCAACGTACGTGGATGTAGTTTCATACATTTTCTTGACGTATTTGACAAAACTGATTGGGAGTCCCTTGTCCAGGAGAATAGAGGCGATCGCCGAATAGTATACTGTGTCGAAGGCGTTCCGAACATCCAAAGTTCCTATATGGACTTTTTTTAATTTTGCTCGAGCCTTGGAGACTATACTTGCTAGGATAAATATGTTTTCAGCAGCACCATCCGCCTCAATGAATCCGCGCTGTCTCGGATCAAGTAGCTGAAGTTTCTGAAGCCTTTTGGCTATTATCCGGTGGAGTTGACAAAGTACAACGGATGTCTCTGAGATAGTTCGGAATTTTGCCAGGTCTAGAGTCTCCTTCTCTTTTGGAATTGGGATGGTACGGGAGTCTCGCCCGATTTTTGATATATCTTCAGCGAATTACAGAATTTGGGATGCTTGCGTTCAGGCAGTCCCGACTTCGGAGAGTTTTGTTTGGCTAGGTATTCTTGACTATTTCATCCTCAGAAATTGGTCCAAGAAAATTTTTGCACTGCTGGTCACTGCTTTCCATCTCATCCAGATTCGATTCCACATGTGCGTCCCTGGATTCCTCGAATATTGCTTTCCAATATTGGACTTGAGTGTCAAGCGGTGTATGTGGTCTCTCGTCGTCATCACCGGTGATAATTTTTTGGGCTATCTTGATTCTGTTCTCCCGCCAGAGTCTTTGTACAATTGCATATTCTTCCCGTCGTCTCTGTCTGGGTAAATGACCTTTAATGGGCTGATGGTATTTTATGTCAGGTCTTTCGCCAACATTGCCGGCGGCTGGCTTAGAGAACATGTTATTGTGCCATCTGGTTAAGGCTGCTATTGGCGACTCATCTTGCAAACATGACTCAATGGCTTTTATCAATTCCGGTACTAGGGCGGTAAGTTCTGGATTGGTTAGAATATTTTCCCGAGCGCGGGCAAGCCATTCGCGCAGTTTTTCTTTGCTGTCGCCCACTGGCTGGTTAACTTCTTTATTTGCAACCATTTCGTCAGCTCTATTTAGTGAATGTTTTATTTCTTTCAACAATACTGCGTATTTGGTTCATTTTTACCAGTATGTTGCTTAGTTGAGGGGCCTGGTTGCTCGCCGGCATTTCTGTTTGCTGTTTTGGGGTGTTTATCCATAATTTATGTGTGAAATTTTGGCATCAAGTCTGCGACGAAGGAATGGGCATTCCGTTGTATCAGTGGCAGCATGCTTCGTTCCGCTGGCTTTGGCTCTTGGTTTTGAAATGGGACTCGTGCACAGTGTCAAATTTCTCCTTCTTCAGCATGTCGACAGTCGCTTTAGCGATGGCATCGGGGCGTTTAATTCGACCTCCATGCGTCCGATGACAGTGTTGGATGATGTGAGCGGTGGTCTCCTTGACCTTGCACCGTACTCTACAAATGGTAAGCAGATCCCTTCTCCCTCTCATTGTTCTTACTCGGGATGGTAACGCGTTTATACGCACTTTAATATAATGCAGCCAATCTTGCGATGGTAGTGCATTGGATGGATCATCAAACCAGCTGTAAGACAAAATTGACTTTTCAGTTTCGCGTAGCTCCCATCCGTCCACCGATGTATGGAGCTTTTCGCCCCATTTCTCATCCTGGAGCATATATTTTCTGCACCAGTTGAGCTTCGTCTGACAATATTCCGCTTTGAGTGCTTCGCGTGCAGCTGCAAATGGAGAATTTTCCATCGCTTTCAATCGATCCTCGAGGATTTTGGGCACTTCTGTTGTATGCCCATTCCTCCGCTCGCAACTTTGGCGTGGAAGAAACCCAGAGGAGTGTCCTGCGGCAGGCGGTGCCAGTCCCTCACTTTTTTCTAATTTTCTTGTCCATTGTTCTAAGTTGTTGATAGGTGGCTTTTTCAAGCACCAAACAGTTCAAAAACTTTGGAATGAGCTATTGTTTCAGGACGCAGAGACGTTGCTGGGGCTTGAGCGGCGCTTTGTCGATCTTTTCCAAATAGCTTTGTAGCAGTATTTCAGATTTCGTGGGCCCTGTCATATCGAGTGTTACTCCCAGATATCTCCAAGTTTCGAGTTGAGTTTGTTGCTTGACGTCCTGGTAGTTGATGTGAAAGGTAGGTTTCGTGATTATTTTGATTTTTCCGACGTGCCCAGCGGGGACAAGTGACAGTATTGAGCATTTAGCCGGGGCCAATTCGAGTCCATGCCTTGCTAGACCTATCGCCGTTTTATCGAGCATCTGCTGCAATCCCATCCGCGTCGAGGCAATTATTACCAGATCGTCCGCAAACGCTAGCGCGTTCACTTTTGTGTCGCCAAGTTGATAGCCGATATCTGCTGGCAGTGTGGTAATTGTTTTATCCATAACCAGGTTAAACAAGAAAGGTGAGAGCGGGTCCCCCTGTCTTACTCCTTGCCCAGGTTTGATCACTGCGGATCTTGTTCTGTTCACTTCAACGTACGTGGATGTAGTTTCATACATTTTCTTGACGTATTTGACAAAACTGATTGGGAGTCCCTTGTCCAGGAGAATAGAGGCGATCGCCGAATAGTATACTGTGTCGAAGGCGTTCCGAACATCCAAAGTTCCTATATGGACTTTTTTTAATTTTGCTCGAGCCTTGGAGACTATACTTGCTAGGATAAATATGTTTTCAGCAGCACCATCCGCCTCAATGAATCCGCGCTGTCTCGGATCAAGTAGCTGAAGTTTCTGAAGCCTTTTGGCTATTATCCGGTGGAGTTGACAAAGTACAACGGATGTCTCTGAGATAGTTCGGAATTTTGCCAGGTCTAGAGTCTCCTTCTCTTTTGGAATTGGGATGGTACGGGAGTCTCGCCCGATTTTTGATATATCTTCAGCGAATTACAGAATTTGGGATGCTTGCGTTCAGGCAGTCCCGACTTCGGAGAGTTTTGTTTGGCTAGGTATTCTTGACTATTTCATCCTCAGAAATTGGTCCAAGAAAATTTTTGCACTGCTGGTCACTGCTTTCCATCTCATCCAGATTCGATTCCACATGTGCGTCCCTGGATTCCTCGAATATTGCTTTCCAATATTGGACTTGAGTGTCAAGCGGTGTATGTGGTCTCTCGTCGTCATCACCGGTGATAATTTTTTGGGCTATCTTGATTCTGTTCTCCCGCCAGAGTCTTTGTACAATTGCATATTCTTCCCGTCGTCTCTGTCTGGGTAAATGACCTTTAATGGGCTGATGGTATTTTATGTCAGGTCTTTCGCCAACATTGCCGGCGGCTGGCTTAGAGAACATGTTATTGTGCCATCTGGTTAAGGCTGCTATTGGCGACTCATCTTGCAAACATGACTCAATGGCTTTTATCAATTCCGGTACTAGGGCGGTAAGTTCTGGATTGGTTAGAATATTTTCCCGAGCGCGGGCAAGCCATTCGCGCAGTT
Source organism: Macrocentrus cingulum (assembly GCA_002156465.1). Classification (NCBI taxonomy): domain Eukaryota; kingdom Metazoa; phylum Arthropoda; class Insecta; order Hymenoptera; family Braconidae; genus Macrocentrus; species Macrocentrus cingulum. The sequence goes on along the minus strand of MVJL01003001.1, from coordinate 3,846 downwards.
TTTCTTTGCTGTCGCCCACTGGCTGGTTAACTTCTTTATTTGCAACCATTTCGTCAGCTCTATTTAGTGAATGTTTTATTTCTTTCAACAATACTGCGTATTTGGTTCATTTTTACCAGTATGTTGCTTAGTTGAGGGGCCTGGTTGCTCGCCGGCATTTCTGTTTGCTGTTTTGGGGTGTTTATCCATAATTTATGTGTGAAATTTTGGCATCAAGTCTGCGACGAAGGAATGGGCATTCCGTTGTATCAGTGGCAGCATGCTTCGTTCCGCTGGCTTTGGCCAGTACACAGTTAAGGCATTTGAGTTTATTTTTCTTGTCGCATTCCCGCGTAGCATGCTCATATATAGCCATATATACGAATATATACGAATATATGGCTGCTGAACGTAGTAAAATCGCTGCAAGCAGCATTACAAGAGCAAGAAGCAATCGTGGAAAATCTGGATCCAATTGTAAGCGAAACGAATGCAATTCGCAAAGAGATATTGGAGCTTCGGGCCGACATCGAGGATGGCACGAAGCGAGCCGAGGTGGCTAAAGTAAAATTATCTGACCACCTGGAAGATGTACGCGTTGCTATTGAAGAATCTGTCGGTCAGAAAAACATGGAAAAGACATTTGCGTCAGTACTCAAGAAGGAAACTGAGGCTCCATGGTCGATAGCGCATTGAAAACGGAGGAAAGAAGGAGTCAAACTAAGGCAGGGACTAACCATTGCACCCTCAACAGGACTGGACTTCCGTGTAAGACCATCCGCCAAAGCTAAGAATAAATTCGCGAGTGCTGACGGGGTTAAAGACCTGATGAAAAAGGTAATTGACCCATTAGCCTTTAATCTCAAGGTGGATAAAATTATTCGCCTGAAGGACAACTCAGTTCGTGTCACAGCCCAGGAGGTTTATGTGGAAAAGCTAAAGAAGTCTTCGGCTCTGCAAGAAGACGGCCTTGAAATAGTCACTAATGCGAAATGAACCCGAGATTTCGCATTGGCGGAGTGCCAATGTCTGTGTCAGATGAAGAAATCGTCGAGTTGCTAGTGCGAGCAAACCTGGAGGGAGGAAATGAGAACGATATCAAGTTTATCTACTCTTTCCGTCCCAACGCATATAACCGCCGAGCCGTTGATGTGGAAACCACTCCGGGAATTCTCCGCAATTATGAACATTGGCAGAGTCGCGATAGAGTAGGAAATGTGTCAAATCTGCGACCATGTCCGTATCATACAATGCTACAAATGTCTCATGTTTGATCACACAGCAAAAAAATGCAAGTCGAAAGAGAAATGCGGATTCTGCGCAGGTGAGCATGCTACGCGGGAATGCGACAAGGAAAATAAACTCAAATGCCTTAACTGTGTACTTGCCAAAGCCAGCGGAACGAAGCATGCTGCCACTGATACAACGGAATGCCCATTCCTTCGTCGCAGACTTGATGCCAAAATTTCACACATAAATTATGGATAAACACCCCAAAACAGCAAACAGAAATGCCGGCGAGCAACCAGGCCCCTCAACTAAGCAACATACTGGTAAAAATGAACCAAATACGCAGTATTGTTGAAAGAAATAAAACATTCACTAAATAGAGCTGACGAAATGGTTGCAAATAAAGAAGTTAACCAGCCAGTGGGCGACAGCAAAGAAAAACTGCGCGAATGGCTTGCCCGCGCTCGGGAAAATATTCTAACCAATCCAGAACTTACCGCCCTAGTACCGGAATTGATAAAAGCCATTGAGTCATGTTTGCAAGATGAGTCGCCAATAGCAGCCTTAACCAGATGGCACAATAACATGTTCTCTAAGCCAGCCGCCGGCAATGTTGGCGAAAGACCTGACATAAAATACCATCAGCCCATTAAAGGTCATTTACCCAGACAGAGACGACGGGAAGAATATGCAATTGTACAAAGACTCTGGCGGGAGAACAGAATCAAGATAGCCCAAAAAATTATCACCGGTGATGACGACGAGAGACCACATACACCGCTTGACACTCAAGTCCAATATTGGAAAGCAATATTCGAGGAATCCAGGGACGCACATGTGGAATCGAATCTGGATGAGATGGAAAGCAGTGACCAGCAGTGCAAAAATTTTCTTGGACCAATTTCTGAGGATGAAATAGTCAAGAATACCTAGCCAAACAAAACTCTCCGAAGTCGGGACTGCCTGAACGCAAGCATCCCAAATTCTGTAATTCGCTGAAGATATATCAAAAATCGGGCGAGACTCCCGTACCATCCCAATTCCAAAAGAGAAGGAGACTCTAGACCTGGCAAAATTCCGAACTATCTCAGAGACATCCGTTGTACTTTGTCAACTCCACCGGATAATAGCCAAAAGGCTTCAGAAACTTCAGCTACTTGATCCGAGACAGCGCGGATTCATTGAGGCGGATGGTGCTGCTGAAAACATATTTATCCTAGCAAGTATAGTCTCCAAGGCTCGAGCAAAATTAAAAAAAGTCCATATAGGAACTTTGGATGTTCGGAACGCCTTCGACACAGTATACTATTCGGCGATCGCCTCTATTCTCCTGGACAAGGGACTCCCAATCAGTTTTGTCAAATACGTCAAGAAAATGTATGAAACTACATCCACGTACGTTGAAGTGAACAGAACAAGATCCGCAGTGATCAAACCTGGGCAAGGAGTAAGACAGGGGGACCCGCTCTCACCTTTCTTGTTTAACCTGGTTATGGATAAAACAATTACCACACTGCCAGCAGATATCGGCTATCAACTTGGCGACACAAAAGTGAACGCGCTAGCGTTTGCGGACGATCTGGTAATAATTGCCTCGACGCGGATGGGATTGCAGCAGATGCTCGATAAAACGGCGATAGGTCTAGCAAGGCATGGACTCGAATTGGCCCCGGCTAAATGCTCAATACTGTCACTTGTCCCCGCTGGGCACGTCGGAAAAATCAAAATAATCACGAAACCTACCTTTCACATCAACTACCAGGACGTCAAGCAACAAACTCAACTCGAAACTTGGAGATATCTGGGAGTAACACTCGATATGACAGGGCCCACGAAATCTGAAATACTGCTACAAAGCTATTTGGAAAAGATCGACAAAGCGCCGCTCAAGCCCCAGCAACGTCTCTGCGTCCTGAAACAATAGCTCATTCCAAAGTTTTTGAACTGTTTGGTGCTTGAAAAAGCCACCTATCAACAACTTAGAACAATGGACAAGAAAATTAGAAAAAAGTGAGGGACTGGCACCGCCTGCCGCAGGACACTCCTCTGGGTTTCTTCCACGCCAAAGTTGCGAGCGGAGGAATGGGCATACAACAGAAGTGCCCAAAATCCTCGAGGATCGATTGAAAGCGATGGAAAATTCTCCATTTGCAGCTGCACGCGAAGCACTCAAAGCGGAATATTGTCAGACGAAGCTCAACTGGTGCAGAAAATATATGCTCCAGGATGAGAAATGGGGCGAAAAGCTCCATACATCGGTGGACGGATGGGAGCTACGCGAAACTGAAAAGTCAATTTTGTCTTACAGCTGGTTTGATGATCCATCCAATGCACTACCATCGCAAGATTGGCTGCATTATATTAAAGTGCGTATAAACGCGTTACCATCCCGAGTAAGAACAATGAGAGGGAGAAGGGATCTGCTTACCATTTGTAGAGTACGGTGCAAGGTCAAGGAGACCACCGCTCACATCATCCAACACTGTCATCGGACGCATGGAGGTCGAATTAAACGCCCCGATGCCATCGCTAAAGCGACTGTCGACATGCTGAAGAAGGAGAAATTTGACACTGTGCACGAGTCCCATTTCAAAACCAAGGATAGAGTCCTGAAACCAGATATTATCGCGGTAAAAG
>MVJL01003000.1:0-27167 GCA_002156465.1 Macrocentrus cingulum | reverse complement strand
GGACGATGTCGTCCGCAAATTTCAAGATCTGGATCTTGTGCCTCCCCAGGGCGATTCCTCCAAGGTTTTTGCTCTTTATTTGTTGATCCACGTCATCTATTGCCAGGTCGAACAGGATTGGGCTCAATGGGCATCCCTGCCTGACCCCTGATGTTGTCGGGATGTCCGCCGTCGTCTCCCCACCTGCTAGGACTCTGCTACGAGTGCCCGCTAGCATGTCTCCAATGATGCGCAGCATGCGTCCATTCATGCCCTTGTCCTTCAGCTTGTCCAGGAGGATGCCCCTGTCTACCGTGTCGAACGCAGCCCGCAGGTCGACAAATGCCAGGAACGCCCGGCCTCCCTTCTGCTTCAGTTCCTTGCCTACCAGCGCGTCCAGTGTCATAATGTGGTCTCTAGTGCCCCTCTTCAGTCGGAACCCTGCCTGGCTCTCCTCGAGTTTCTCCTCAGTTTCCACCCACGAGGTCACTCTTCTTGCCATGATTCCCGCCAACAGTTTGTAGCCCACGTTGAGCAAAGAGATGCCTCTATAATTTGCCGGGTCAGCCGCGTCACCTCCCTTGTGTAGGGGGTAAATTAAACCCAATTTCCAGTCTTGTGGGAGTTTGCCCTCCGTCCACATGCCGTTCAGCGTGGCCACCAGGGTCTGCTTCCATCCTTCTGGCAGGGCTTTGAGAAATTCGCCCTTGATTCCGTCTGCTCCAGCCGCCTTACCGTTCGCTAGGCCGTCCAGGCCCGCCTGCACCTCCTCGGGCGAGATTTGTTTATTTAGCTTATCGGGTTGCCCTTCTGGGGGTAACTCGTCGTCTGACGCCTGGGTCTGGGGCTCGTGTGCGGGTACGCGCGCCAGTAAGTTCGTGAAATGTTTCTCCCAGTCCTCCGGTGCGATTGTGTTGCTACTGGCGCCTTGCTTATGCGGTCGAAATTGCCTGATTGCAGCCCAGAAGCGCGAAGTTCCTGCACTGCCCTCCACTTCCCTCCAACGTGCCTCTAGCCATTCTTGCCGGCGTGCTTTGGACAGCTTTTTATATTCCCTCCTCGACGCCTGCCAGGCTTCCCTGCTGCCCAGCGATCTGTCGTTGAGGAATAATTTGAGCTTCTTCCAGACCTCCTTCCTCATGTCCCGGCATTCCTTGTTGTACCAGGTTGTGATTTCCCTGCCCGGGTTCACTTTTTTCACCATGCCTGCCGCCCCCGCCGCCTCCCAGACTGCTTTTTTTATATTTTCCCATGAGGCGACTTCGCCCCTGCATTTACCGTCCAACAGGTCTGCCCATAGGCGCTGCAGCGTCTCAGCAAATTTCTCCTCTCTATCAGCGTTCCAGATTAGTGTTTTCCGCTTTGTTCCCCTCGCTTAGCGTCGCCTCGTGCGGCACCATTTATTCCCGGCGTTGAGAGTAACTAGCATAGGCATGTGATCGGATTCTTCCCTGGCCTGAATTTCCAGTGATTTGACGATTTTTTTGGAGTTTTTGAGGTTTTCCAGGGTGTAGTCGATCACTGAGCCTTTCTTTGCTGCCACGCATGTGAGTTTACCTTCCTCGTCACGTTTCACGGCGCCGTTGCAAATCTGAAATTTATTTTCCCGGCACCAGTTAGCCCACTTCTTACCTTGCGCATTCACCAGTGTGTCCTGGGACGATCTTCCTCCTTTGTTGCATACGTAGCCTTGTGTACCCTTTTTCATGATTTGGCACTTGCCCATGCGCGCGTTCAGATCTCCTAGGATTAAAATGTCTTTGCCCTCCGCTTCTGCGTCCTCGAGCCAGGTAATAATTTCATTGACGCACGTTTGAAAGCCTTTATTGGCGTAAACAAAAATCAAACACATGTTTTTCATGGGGTTATTGCTCCCCCTGCCTTCCACCCGTGCTAGATTGTTTCCCCACTGGATTATACATTCGTTTGCCAGTTCTTTTCTTATGCCAACCAACATTCCTCCACTCGCGCGTCCACGTTTTGCCGTCTTTACCGCAGGCAGCACGCTCCACACAAAATTTCCATCCCAACTTGTACAATTTTTGCTCGCATTCTTTCCATCCATCCATGACTCTAGTATAACCAAAATGTCAATCTCATCACACAATTCAGCTATGCTCTTGAGCTTATAGGCCCCTGCAACATTCCGAACCATCACCCTGACGTCCCGTATCACACACGCTTGCTCCTTCTGTCAATTTTGCCCCCCGTCACTCCTTCCATCCAACGCCTCACGCATGTCTCCGTCGTACTCATGCCATTCGTGCCAGACCCCATCAATTTTCAGCTTCAAGTGACCTATGGCCACGTTCCTTCCCACTGTGCGGAGCTCCTTAGCTCTCTCCTCCAGCCAACTTGAAATTTCCTCCTCTCTCTTGGTCAAGTTGTCGTGCAGCGTTATGCCCTCCTCCCACAACTGCGTGCGCCTCCGCATGAGCTCAACTGAGCTCAACTTTGTCTCCTAGCGAGTTGAGTGTGACCTTCAACAGGCTCCCCGGGCGTTCCGACTTGTCCACCGCCAGCGAGGTCCAGTTTGGATTTGGCCACTCCCAGCCAGCGCTTGGGGTTGCCGCGCGAGCAGCGTACTAGTATGTCGCGTTTCCTGGTCGCCCTTGATCGCATCTCGGACATCAGCTCGTGCTCGGAGAGTTGTCTCGGCTTGTTGGGCCACAGCTCGCTCCTCTCCTCATGGCGATTGTCTCTCAGGGGCGCTGCCGGTTGGCTCGGCCTGTCGTTCACGGCGTGGCCGGCCTGCTGCCACGCCGGGCTCCGCTGTCTGGTGGGGAGCGCGCAGTTTTTTTCCTGTGCCCTTGTGGCGCCGCCGACAGGGTCTTGCCGTCCCCTTGTGGCCCCGTTGGATAGCCCGCCTCCGCCTTTGTCCTGCGTTGGCCCGAGGGCTGCTTTAACGGTGTCCAGTTTCGCACGCAGCTCACCGTTGGCCGTCTGTATCGCTGCTACCTGCCCCTCGAGGTGTTTGGCCTTCGCCTCGGCTTGCAGAGCTCGTTATTCGCCTTGTTTGCACCCGGTGCACTCGGCGACGGTTGCTCGTGTCGATGGCGCTGTGTCCTGGCCGCCCGTCTTGCCCTGCGCACAGTCTCTCGGTGCCTGAGGGTTCACGTTGGTTCCGAAGTCTTGCACTAGACGCTCCAGGGCTCTGACCTGGCCTTGCAAGTCTAGCATGGCTCTACGGGATTCCCCGCTGTACCTGGCGATGCTTTCGTCAGCCTTGTCCAGTCCCTTTTGAAACTTTTCCAACCTTTTTTCAAGCTCGTCCATCTTCCTCCTCCTGTCGCAGTCTTTTCTGTATATAAGCGAGCGGGTTTGTGCTGCCTCGTCGATTTCCTCCTGGTGCCATTGCCTCCTTCTGTCCTCCAGATCCTCCTGCCATGCCTTCCGCGCGTCGCGGAGGAATGGTTCCTTGAACCTCCTACGTTGAATAAACTGTTTATATCGTTGATTTATCCTCTGGTATTCCCTGGAAATTACTCTAACAGGTTATGGGCCCAGAATACCAAGTATATTAATTGGACAGTGAGAATTAATTGGTGAATTGAGATTGCTGACGGAAAAATTTTACAAGCTGTCGAAATAATGGCGACATCAGTCAATTCAACAAGGATTGAGACTCTCAGTAAAGAAAATTATGATACGTGGTGTATGCAAGTAGAGGCTTTATTGATAAAAAATGAGCTGTGAGGCTATGTGAGCGGAGATAAGAAGACGCCAGCAGGACCTGCACCAGGAGGAGCTGCTTCACCAGAGTTTACCGAGTGGAAAAACGCTGATCAGAAGGCGAGAGCAAACCTGATTCTGTGCATTAGCCCAGCAGAGCTCAAACAAGTCAAAGGATGCGAGACATCTCGCGATGTCTGGGTAAAATTGGAGACGATTTTTGCATCCAAAGCGCCTGTAAGAAAAGCTACACTACTAAAACAATTGCATTTACAAAGAATGAGTGAAGGTAGAGATGCAAGAGATCACCTGGGAAAATTCTTTGATGCTGTAGATAAATTGACTGCTATGGATCTCATCATACCTGACGATATGTTGGCAATTATGTTGCTCTACAGTCTGCCATCGACTTTGAAAATTTTCGGTGTGCGATTGAGTCGCGTGACCAGTTGCCAGATCCTGAGTCATTGAAAATGAAAATTATGGGCGAGAGCAATTCGAGAAGACAAAGCTCGGATGAAAATGTCTCAGGAGCTTTGTTGGCGAAGAAATCGTTCAATAAATTCACGCAAGGACAGCAACAGAGCGAAGAAAAAGTGACGAGCTCTCGGATGAAAATGTCTCAGGAGCTTTGTTGGCGAAGAAATCGTTCAATAAATTCACGCAAGGACAGCAACAGAGCGAAGAAAAAGTGACGAGCGACTCTACGAAGAGTCAAATAAAATGTTTTCGATGTCAAAAGCTTGGTCACAAGGCATTCAATCGCAAGGACAGCAACAGAGCGAAGAAAAAGTGACGAGCGACTCTACGAAGAGTCAAATAAAATGTTTTCGATGTCAAAAGCTTGGTCACAAGGCATTCAAGTGCAGGACTAAACTTGAAGACATAAAAAATGAAAGTAAGCAGAACGCTGGACCTGTTGATTGCTGGTGCGCAGGATTGGAGGATCCTGAGTGGTATGCAGCTTGCCAAGGACTCAAGGACGGAAGAATGGTGTTTAGATAGTGGATGTACGTCTTATTTGTGCAAGAGTGAGAGTAAATTCGATATTTTATCAAGGACAGCAACAGAGCGAAGAAAAAGTGACGAGCGACTCTACGAAGAGTCAAATAAAATGTTTTCGATGTCAAAAGCTTGGTCACAAGGCATTCAACTGCAGGACTAAACTTGAAGACATAAAAAATGAAAGTAAGCAGAATGCTGGACTCGTTGATTGCTGGTGCGCAGGATTGGAGGATCCTGAGAGTGGTATTGCAGGACTAAACTTGAAGACATAAAAAATGAAAGTAAGCAGAATGCTGGACTCGTTGATTGCTGGTGCGCAGGATTGGAGGATCCTGAGAGTGGTATGCAGCTTGCCAAGGACTCAAGGACGGAAGAATGGTGTTTAGATAGTGGATGTACGTCTTATTTGTGCAAGAGTGAGAGTAAATTCGATATTTGGTATGCAGCTTGCCAAGGACTCAAGGACGGAAGAATGGTGTTTAGATAGTGGATGTACGTCTTATTTGTGCAAGAGTGAGAGTAAATTCGATATTTTAAATCCATCACGTGCGAAAAGCTTGAATTTGGCAAGTAATACATCCACAGCTATCCAGGCTGAAGGCAGTGTGACACTGACCCTTTCAAATCAGGATATTATCAAGCCAGTTTAACTAGAAAATATTTTGGCAAGTAATACATCCACAGCTATCCAGGCTGAAGGCAGTGTGACACTGACCCTTTCAAATCAGGATATTATCAAGCCAGTTTAACTAGAAAATATGTTGTACGTCCCTGAGCTGCGGATCAACCTTTTATCTGTCTCAAAAATCACAGATCACGGAAATAAAATATTATTTTCTCAAGATAAAGCCGAAGTGCGAGACAAGGATGGGAAATTAAGCATGATAGCTTTATCTGTCTCAAAAATCACAGATCACGGAAATAAAATATTATTTTCTCAAGATAAAGCCGAAGTGCGAGACAAGGATGGGAAATTAAGCATGATAGCTGTGAGAAAAGGTGATTTACATTTTATTAAAGAGACCCCAAGTGTGGAAACCACCATGAGGGCTGAGCCTGACCTTACCCTGGATTTGTGGCACAAGAGTGTGAGAAAAGGTGATTTACATTTTATTAAAGAGACCCCAAGTGTGGAAACCACCATGAGGGCTGAGCCTGACCTTACCCTGGATTTGTGGCACAAGAGATTGGGTCATTTAAATTTGAGAGATTTGAAATTATTGCTCAAAAGTACTGGAGTGAGTTTCTCTGATGATTTGTTGGCAAGTAATACATCCACAGCTATCCAGGCTGAAGGCAGTGTGACACTGACCCTTTCAAATCAGGATATTATCAAGCCAGTTTAACTAGAAAATAGGTTGTACGTCCCTGAGCTGCGGATCAACCTTTTATCTGTCTCAAAAATCATAGATCACGGAAATAAAATATTATTTTCTCAAGATAAAGCCGAAGTGCGAGACAAGGATGGGAAATTAAGCATGATAGCCGTGAGAAAAGGTGATTTATAGATCACGGAAATAAAATATTATTTTCTCAAGATAAAGCCGAAGTGCGAGACAAGGATGGGAAATTAAGCATGATAGCCGTGAGAAAAGGTGATTTACATTTTATTAAAGAGACCCCAAGTGTGGAAACCACCATGAGGGCTGAGCCTGACCTTACCCTGGATTTGTGGCACAAGAGATAAGTACTGGAGTGAGTTTCTCTGATGATTTGGAGGAGAATATCAAGAATTGTAAGACTTGTTTTGTTGGAAAACTCTCTGCGCTGCCATTCAACCAATGAGAATTGATAAGCAAGGACTTTCTGGAGATTGTTCACACTGATATTTGGGGAAAAATGAGAGTAGAGTCACAGGGTGGTGCTCTATATTTTATTACTTTCATTGATGATTTTTCACGATGGTGTGTGATTTACTTTCTCAGGCGAATGGAAAAATGAGAGTAGAGTCACAGGGTGGTGCTCTATATTTTATTACTTTCATTGATGATTTTTCACGATGGTGTGTGATTTACTTTCTCAGGCGAAAGAGTGATGCTTTCCAAGTGTTTAAACAGTACAAGGCTGCAGCTGAGAGACACACAGGGAAAAGGATTAAAGCTCTCCAGTCAGATAATGGCACTGAGTATGATAATATCGAGTTTAATAAATATTTTGGAGGAGAATATCAAGAATTGTAAGACTTGTTTTGTTGGAAAACTCTCTGCGCTGCCATTCAACCAACGAGAATTGATAAGCAAGGACTTTCTGGATATTTTTCACACTGATATTTGCCGAAAAATGAGAGTAGAGTCACAGGGTGGTGCTCTTTATTTTATTACTTTCATTGATGATTTTTCACGATGGTGTGTGATTTACTTTCTCAGGCGAAAGAGTGATGCTTTCCAAGTGTTTAAAGAGTACAAGGCTGCAGCTGAGAGACACACAGGGAAAAGGATTAAAGCTCTCCAGTCAGATAATGGCACTAAGTATGATAATATCGAGTTTAATAAATATTTGGCCGAACAAGGAGTTTAAAGAAGATTTACTGCGACATATACTCCTCAGCAGAATGGAGTAGCTGAGTAGTACAAGGCTGCAGCTGAGAGACACACAGGGAAAAGGATTAAAGCTCTCCAGTCAGATAATGGCACTGAGTATGATAATATCGAGTTTAATAAATATTTGGCCGAACAAGGAGTTTAAAGAAGATTTACTGCGACATATACTCCTCAGCAGAATGGAGTAGCTGAGCGAAAGAATCGTACGGTGGTAGAATCGGCGAGGTGTCAAATGCTTATGTCGTCAGCTCCAGCTTTTCTGTGGGCAGAAGCAGTGGCTACTGCCAATCACGTTCGAAATAGGTGCCCGACAAGGATTTTAAACCAAAAAACTCCCTATGAGTTGTGGTACGGGCATAAGCCAAGTTTGAGTCACTTAAAAGTGTTTGGAGCAAAAGCTTATGTGCTGAATAAGCAACCAAATAAGGGGAAATTCGATGCTCGCGCTGATGAGGGAATTTTTGTCGGATATTCTGAGGAAGGTAAGGCATATCGACTGTGGATTCCCAAAGAACGAAAGATTAGAATTGCTAGAGACGTTCGTTCTGTTGAGGAAAAGATAGTGAGCAATTCTACGACTGATACTGCAACAAGCAGCAAGATTGCGACTCAGTATTTGTCAGGTATCACAACTGAGCGTCAAGAAAACATTGCGGATGCTTCTCCATTGGATAACGATGAAATTCGGCACGTTTTGGCAGATGGACACGTTGACAATGAAGCTGAAAATGAAATTTTCAATGAGCAAGATGACAATGAACCTGAAAATCAAAAAGCTGGAGATCCTGATGATAATGCGGATGAGGATGAAGATGGAGAAGGTCCTGAGGAAGATCAAGCTGAAAATAATATCATTAACGAAGTATCAAGAGGGCCTGGACGACCAAAATTATTACGCACAGGGCAACAAGGACGTCCAAAGAAAATTTATCGAATTAAAAATAATCCTCCAGCACAACCAGTTGACATGAACGACTCTGGAAATGATAATGATGTGTTTGAAAATGCTCAAGGTGGCGATAATCTTGAAAGACCACTGAATATAGCAAATGCAGCTGAAATATCAGTCAAAGGCAATGAGTGGCACACAGCGGGACCTATGGTTCAATGCAATGGTCGAGGAAATCATGTCAATGCTGAAAAATCTAACCTGGGAGATTATTGAGTGTCCAAAAGGTAAGAGCACCATTGATTGCCGAATGGTGCTGACAAATAAATGTAATTCCAGCGGTGAAATTGTCCATAAGAAGGCTAGATTAGTGGCAAGGGAATTTAATCAACAAAAAGGAGTCAATTATTTTGAAACTCATGCACCTGTGGCTAGATTAGACTCCATGAGGTTGCTCATCGCTCTCGCAGTAGAGAAAAATCTGAACTTGCGACAATTTGATATAGTCACTGCATACTTAAATGCCAGACTCGATGAGGATGTCATAATGGGAAAGCCAAAAATGCTGGAAGAAATATAACTTGAGATAGTCTCACGACAACACCAAAACAAACTCAGCAAGCAAGCTAAACAACAGTTAGCTGCGTTGAAAAAGGGAAATATGGTGTGTAAATTAAACAAATCTATCTATGGATTGAAACAAGCTGGCCGCAAATGGAACGAGACATTCAATGAGAAGTTGAAAAGTCTAGGTTTGGAGCCAACTCACGCAGATCCCTGCATGTATCATGGACACAGGGGCAATGACATCTTGTTGTTGCTTATTTATGTAGATGACATACTGATGGAATCAAGCAGTACAAACTGGATTGATGAAACGAAAGATCTTCTCGCTCAGTGTTTTGAAGTGAAGGATTTGGGAGCAGCAAGCTATTGTCTAGGGATAGAAATACTACAGAAAGATCACAAGATTGTAATGGCTCAGAGAGGGTATGTACAAGTGTTGAATTAAGTAGCCGAACGGAAAAACTCTGGAACTGGTAGGTCAGGGAATAAAAATTTCTGTAGTCCGGAATACAATTAAGAAAAAAAAACACTGGTTTTATTGGCAGTGTGGCTAAATGCCACCTGCCCGAGCTGAAGGCCCACCAAAAGTTACAATAATTAAGTAATCTTAATACTAATGTCCTTGTTGATACACTGTTGAGTTTTGCCGAAGCCGATTATTGTTTAGAGTTTTTAGCCGAGTGTGAAAGCCGTGTGAATAGCCGCGCACTGCCGCACAACGTGTTCAGCGTAGTCATTGTTCAAGGTGACTTTTCCGACGAAGTAACAAGATCCCCACCGAAATAATTAGATGATTAGATCAGGCGAATTTCATACTTTACATTCCGCGAATTAGTTTTCCAAAAGACCGAACGATGTAAAAGATAATTGACGATACAGTTTTGGTTGTCGTCACGATAAATATCACAGGTGCGAGCTCCGACCGACAGTGAAGAAACCGCGTTGAGCCGTGGCCGAGCGCCGCCGAAGCAAACCGAAGTAGCCCGAGAGCACCGCTCGAGAGGGGCAAGAGGAGAGCGAGCAGTAGAGCTCGCGCGCCTTAACTGCGCTGCCACTCGTGGCCAGCAAGGTTTCAACAACAAGAGATATTAAAGATATTGAATATGGAAAATTGCAAGCCAGTCGTGACACCTCTGAGCAGCAGTCAAGATTTAGCAAAAAAAGAGTCAAAAAATGAAGAAAGTCACTCTGAGAGGCCTTATAGAGAACTTATCGGGGCTCTTATGTATTTAGTAGTTGGTTCTCGGCCTGACATTGCCTATACAGTATCCTATCTGTGAAAGTCACTCTGAGAGGCCTTATAGAGAACTTATCGGGGCTCTTATGTATTTAGTAGTTGGTTCTCGGCCTGACATTGCCTATACAGTATCCTATCTGAGTCAATTTCTAAGTTGTTACGAAGAGAAACACTGGATTGCAGCAAAAAGGGTACTACGATATTTTCAAGGGACGAAAAACCTTGGATTGTTTTACACCAAGGATGATAATCTTAAGGGTACTACGATATTTTCAAGGGACGAAAAACCTTGGATTGTTTTACACCAAGGATGATAATCTAACTCTGGGGTACACAGATGCAGATTGGGGTGGAAATTTGGTGGATAGACGCTCCTACACTGGATACCTATTCATCTACGAAGGTGCTGTACTCTGGGGTACACAGATGCAGATTGGGGTGGAAATTTGGTGGATAGACGCTCCTACACTGGATACCTATTCATCTACGAAGGTGCTGCGATATCCTGGAAGGCACAAAAACAGCGGACAGTTGCTCTATCTAGCACAGAGGCTGAATTCATGGCACTGGTAGAGGCAGTGAAAGAGGGACTCTCTTTGAAAAGTCTTTTTGCACAAAAACAGCGGACAGTTGCTCTATCTAGCACAGAGGCTGAATTCATGGCACTGGTAGAGGCAGTGAAAGAGGGACTCTCTTTGAAAAGTCTTTTAAATGAATTACAGTGTCAAGTTAGTGATAAAATCACAATCTGCAACGACAACCAGAGTGCACAATTCCTAGCAAACAATAGAGCTCATTATCCACGAACAAAACATATTGATATACGGCATTATTACATTCGTGAAGTGCAACGACAACCAGAGTGCACAATTCCTAGCAAACAATAGAGCTCATTATCCACGAACAAAACATATTGATATACGGCATTATTACATTCGTGAAGCGATCGAGAAGAAATTGATATTGGATATCTTTGCACTGAAAAAATGATCGCAGATGCTCTGACCAAGCCCTTGTCAAGAGAAAATTTAGAAAAATGTATTAAAGGAATGGGATTGATCTGACTTGATTAGTAGATGCTCTGACCAAGCCCTTGTCAAGAGAAAATTTAGAAAAATGTATTAAAGGAATGGGATTGATCTGACTTGATTAGTTAATCGATTGTAGAATTAAGAGGGGGTTTTAAAATTAATTGATTCATTTATACAATCGATGTGTGTATGTTTTAGCGTGTAATTTGTTTAGTAATCTTTTGTCTTTTTCACAGCCTTTAGAGGGGGTTTTAAAATTAATTGATTCATTTATACAATCGATGTGTGTATGTTTTAGCGTGTAATTTGTTTAGTAATCTTTTGTCTTTTTCACAGCCTTCACTCCTAAGCCGAATCTCTTTGAGAGTAAACGTGTTTCTCTTATTGTCCTGTTAATTAATAAATTAATAAACTGTTTATATCGTTGATCCATCCTCTGGTATTCCTACATATTGATATACGGCATTATTACATTCGTGAAGTGATCGAGAAGAAATTGATTGATATTGGATATCTATGCACTGAAAAAATGATCGCAGATGCTCTGACCAAGCCCTTGTCAAGAGAAAATTTAGAAAAATGTATTAAAGGAATGGGATTGATCTGACTTGATTAGTTTGCACTGAAAAAATGATCGCAGATGCTCTGACCAAGCCCTTGTCAAGAGAAAATTTAGAAAAATGTATTAAAGGAATGGGATTGATCTGACTTGATTAGTTAATCGATTGTAGAATTGAGAGGGGGTGTTAAAATTAATTGATTCATTTATACAATCGATGTGTGTATGTTCTAGCGTGTAATTTGTTTAGTAATCTTTTGTCTTTTTCACAGCCTTCACTCCTAACCCGAATCTCTTTGAGAGTAAACGTGTTTCTCTTATTGTTAGCGTGTAATTTGTTTAGTAATCTTTTGTCTTTTTCACAGCCTTCACTCCTAACCCGAATCTCTTTGAGAGTAAACGTGTTTCTCTTATTGTCCTGTTAATTAATAAATTAATAAACTGTTTATATCGTTGATCCATCCTCTGGTATTCCCTGGAAATTACTCTAACATATTCAACCATCAATCTGTTTTGGTGTTCAATGGGATAAATTAATAAACTGTTTATATCGTTGATCCATCCTCTGGTATTCCCTGGAAATTACTCTAACATATTCAACCATCAATCTGTTTTGGTGTTCAATGGGAAACCTCTCGGTACGCGTGGGCACAATATTCCTAATCCATCAATAATTCCGCAATCTTTCGATTTTCCAATCAAACTCCAACTGGTAATTAATATTCGTAGATTAATTCAATCGCGTGGGCACAATATTCCTAATCCATCAATAATTCCGCAATCTTTCGATTTTCCAATCAAACTCCAACTGGTAATTAATATTCGTAGATTAATTCAATCAATAATCGGTTTATCATAACCTATTTCAACAATTAAAACCTTTCTTTTTACAACAAGAATACGGCTTCGCTACAACTCACATGTTGTGAGTTGTTCAATAATCGGTTTATCATAACCTATTTCAACAATTAAAACCTTTCTTTTTACAACAAGAATACGGCTTCGCTACAACTCACATGTTGTGAGTTGTAGCGAGTTGAACGGCTTCCACACAGCCGTTCTATACAAGAGTGAGCAACATGGCGACGCTCGCCTGTTGCTCGCTGCGCGCTCCGCCTGTTCGGTTGTAGCGAGTTGAACGGCTTCCACACAGCCGTTCTATACAAGAGTGAGCAACATGGCGACGCTCGCCTGTTGCTCGCTGCGCGCTCCGCCTGTTCGGAGTATGGATCGCCACGGGCAGAATAATTAAGTATGTGGGATAATCACACACGACTTATTTATTGAACACACAAAATAGAAAAAGTAGAAAACAATTATAATAAAAGGCAAAAGGTTGGCGGCCACACGCGCTCAGGAGTTTAATCACACACGACTTATTTATTGAACACACAAAATAGAAAAAGTAGAAAACAATTATAATAAAAGGCAAAAGGTTGGCGGCCACACGCGCTCAGGAGTTGAGTAGTGAGTGGAGGGCCGTCGTCCCAGCCATGTTGGCTGACTCACAATTGTCTGCGTTGTTGCTGCGATTTGGACGCCTCTTGCGGTGGGCGCGCGTACTAGGAGCAGTGTTGCCACACCTGGCCGAGAGATGCTGCCCCCTGACGGGACGACTTTGTACCCTCAAAAGTGTGCACGAGGGTACGTCGCTCGCTTGCCACGTTACAGTACACTCGTCAACCATAATATTGAAGTTGTAATAATAAACGATATTGATCGGTGGATGTATTATTATTAATCGTTGTACATTTTTTATCTACTTACTGCTGTATGGACGTGTACTCTTGCAGCCGTTTTCAACATGACTGCGGATTTTGTAAAGGGGGGATATGATGAGCAGTGTTTTCATGTTGACTACGTAGAAACATCTGTTGGGTGGCTTTTCATGAATAAAATGGTAGACTCGTTGAGAGCGCCATTGAGTAATAGGGTCAATACAACTGATATGACTTTGCGAACAAATTTAATGTATCCAGATTATTATATTGATCTTTTTTGTAACATTGTTCCAAACAGAAGCCAAATCAAATAAAACAATAAAACAATAAATTATTAAATAGAATCGCTGACGGTTCATTTTTTAAATCGCTCAAAATGCGTTTTTAAACACTGTGGCATCTTTGGGTATTGTATGGTTATATGCGGTAGAATGATTTGTCTCCAATGGGAGGTTAGTGACGATACAGTTCTGTGAGTTATGTACTGACATTGGATAAAAGTAGTGAAAAAAACTTCAGTTTAATATTCATCAATGCATGTAGTAGAAATAATAGATAAGTAATAGAGTTAATAAAGGTAATTAATTGATCAAAATATGAAATTGCTGCTAATATGAAAATTACATTCACTTAATGTTGGGACTACATATATCATATATATATATAATTTGACAAAAAGAAAAAAATGTATAATCGATTTGCATATGTATATAAAATAATTAAAACGCGAAAATCAATGCAAAATATCTATTATTAGTAGAATTTCTATCGTCAAATTTTTTTTTAAATAGGTGTTTTTAGGTTTAAAACTTTTAGGAATTCATTAAATTCAATTTTATACCTCTTATGCTACCAGACTTTGTATCATCTGTTAAATAATGATTCTTGTAATTGAATCCACACTTTTTGTGCGTCGTATGCCAAATTTTGTCCGTGATTACTGATTCCCACTGTCCAGGTTTGAAATTTTTTTTTGTTGTGTAGACTACTTTTGTTGGATATTTTCTCTTACGAGTTGTTTCCGTGATCAAATTCTCAAATTCAAGTCGAGTCATGGTGAATGTGAATTCTGATGCCTCATTGATGCTGCCATTGCTGTCATTATCATATTCGTCGGACGATTTTTCTCCTTCTATTACAGAATTAAATGTTGTCTCCATATGAGAATCATTCGAGAAATTACTATCGAATTTATTCAGACGTTTGAGCTCGGTACGAATACCAGCTGTATTGTTGGAAACAAATGAATAAACACTGCGACTCTGAGCCTCGAGTTTGCCCGTGCCGCCGGCTTCCACAACAATGTAATAGAAAAAGCGAATAAAAAAGCGAAAAAAAGTGTTAAAAAGCAAATAAAAGTGTTACATGCACAATCATCTTGGTGACGATTTGTCACTAGTCTTATATTTGAAAGTTGTGCTTGCATTGAATTATTGAATTGTATCTTGCAAACGTAACAAAAAACGGAGCTTTACCCCGTTGACGATTTGTCACTAGTCTTATATTTGAAAGTTGTGCTTGCATTGAATTATTGAATTGTATCTTGCAAACGTAACAAAAAACGGAGCTTTACCCCGAGATAATCAGCACCATGCCGATTATTACATAAGGAAGTGATTTCGATTTGGAGTTCGACGTCGATTCAACTATAGCTGTCGGAAAATCGTTGATTTGTCACTAGTCTTATATTTGAAAGTTGTGCTTGCATTGAATTATTGAATTGTATCTTGCAAACGTAACAAAAAACGGAGCTTTACCCCGCGATAATCAGCACCGATTTTTGATAAGTTTAATTTGTCGTGTGAATTTTTGGACACGGATCCTGATTTTTGGGAAGTGGATGAAGAATACATTGCTTGCTGTGAAACTTTTGAAAAATTAGTTCAAAAATGCAGAAAAGAATTTCCAACGTGCGCCAAAAAGCTTTATTTAGATCTAAAATCTTGATCAGTTTGCTATAAACTTATTAAAATTGATTAAATTGTTTATTATAATTTTTGAGATTGTTATTGTTATGAAATTCGAAATGTATTACATAATAATGTAACTTTATATTCGTTTCGATTAAAGTTAAATTGTTTATTATAATTTTTGAGATTGTTATTGTTATGAAATTCGAAATGTATTACATAATAATGTAACTTTATATTCGTTTCGATTAAAGTTTTGTTGTTTTTCTATAGATTAATGTGTTGTTTTTATATTTAATCGGGGTTAAATGTATTACATAATAATGTAACTTTATATTCGTTTCGATTAAAGTTTTGTTGTTTTTCTATAGATTAATGTGTTGTTTTTATATTTAATCGGGGTGAAAAAGATGGCAACTTCAAAAAAAGTTTCCCTTGAAGAGGAATATGTGAGTAATCAATAAGAAAATTGAATTTAAATAGCATAGGCACTTAGTATTTATCAATTTCTTAAGTTTTAAGGCCTAAAAATGGCTGTAAATTGCTTATGTGAGTAATCAATAAGAAAATTGAATTTAAATAGCATAGGCACTTAGTATTTATCAATTTCTTAAGTTTTAAGGCCTAAAAATGGCTGTAAATTGCTTAAATATTGAAGGAAAGCAATTCTTTACCATTCAACTCTTTTTTTCTCTCTCATTTTTGCCATTCGGTAATAAATGCCTAAAAATGGCTGTAAATTGCTTAAATATTGAAGGAAAGCAATTCTTTACCATTCAACTCTTTTTTTCTCTCTCATTTTTGCCATTCGGTAATAAAACTTAGAAATGGACATGCCGATTATTACATAAGGAAGTGATTTCGATTTGGAGTTCGACGTCGATTCAACTATAGCTGTCGGAAAATCGTTGCGAACTTTCAATTTAGATATCATGCCGATTATTACATAAGGAAGTGATTTCGATTTGGAGTTCGACGTCGATTCAACTATAGCTGTCGGAAAATCGTTGCGAACTTTCAATTTAGATAACGAAATAGTAGTGTCGTCAAAGTCACGACAATCTAAAGCGTTCGAGGACAAAAAAATTCTTCCAACGCTAGAGAAAAAGTTGCCTGAAGTTGATTTTAAAAAATGTGGAAAAGTTTTCACATTTCAAATTACAACTGGTTTTCAAGCGGCAAACCTACATGCGCTTGTCATCCTTCGAGGAGAAAAAAGCGGGGATCATGGTTTTTCACGAGATGTCTCTCGTGGTGCATTTCTCGACGACTTGAGGGAAGCCGTCGAGAGATTGCCAAAATTAAATCATACACGGGCTATGAGAGAGCAGATAGTGTCTGATAAATCATAGAAGTCGATTTTAAAAATGAGAGCAGATATACCCGAAATAATAAGAAATTTAGAAAGAACTCAGAAGGAGCGCAAGCGGCCAATATATATTTACATGAGATTACCACGGTGCAAAAGACAGCGTTGCTGATCAATTGGAAATTAATTTAGAAAGAACTCAGAAGGAGCGCAAGCGGCCAATATATATTTACATGAGATTACCACGGTGCAAAAGACAGCGTTGCTGATCAATTGGAAATTGGATTTCTCGTCTTGTGGCTGGTCCTGGTTTATTATTTGTTCAGGCGAATCTTGGATTTTATGGGAAAGCTCATGAGTCGTATGGGCCAACCCAAGTTTTAATCAATTTAAATGAATTGCCTTCCATCACAGCAGAGCATCTAGTTGGTGGGATGCATAAATATTTTTCTCATGAGTCGTATGGGCCAACCCAAGTTTTAATCAATTTAAATGAATTGCCTTCCATCACAGCAGAGCATCTAGTTGGTGGGATGCATAAATATTTTGTGTACAAGGAAGCCGAGGAAGATGTTGAAGATGAACAAGCACGTAACAAATATGGATATGTTTCCAATATATTTGCTGTAGCCTTCAGTTTCTTTATCACTTATCTACATGCATACAACCCAAGGTTCCACCAAGTCAAGCGGTGCCATGTGTTTTCATTTTCCACTCATTTATTGCTGGGTGGAGGTGAATGTCATGTCAAGTACGGCAAACATTCTCGCAATACTGCTGCAATGTTCAAATCGTGGTTTGAGCGTGTATCTAGCTATATGAAAGATTTGCCAGTAGGTTTGCCGCTACGTCTTGAGGTAGTGGTAACAGCTGATACAGTAGCAACTTTACAAGGTGCCTCGGAAAATATTCGAGAAAAACTACTCCGTGAACTGATCAGCAAGAAAATCATTTATTTTACTGACTGCGATCTTTACAAGTAAATGGTGTCCAACGTGCGGAGTAGTTTTGTAAGATTAGAACAGGTATATGAAGATCATGGCAAGTTGAAGCCGTACACTAAACATGAATAATACAAGGTGTTTCAAGTGGAGAGTATCCTATTGGAGCAGATATTTGGTGAGCGGGCCACTCCAGGCGTATACCCGTTCACTCTAACAGAGCGATCATTTTTTGGACAACTTCATTCTTTTAAAATCAATGATGAAATGATACGCAATGCCGTAAAGTTGATACTTTTTTGTGGCTTTCCCATAAGAGCCTGTGTTAAAATTGTCAACTTTACAGTAAATTTATTCAATAACTAGACAGGGGTGAAAAGCTTTCATATTTGAAATATAATTTTATAAGTGATTAATTTATGTGAAAAAAAATACTTAATGATTCAAAGTTGGAAATGGTTTCTTAACCTATAGAAACGCTCCAACCTCCGTAATTACAATTGAAGTACAATATACGATCTATAAATTCAAATTTCCGCCACGAGAAGTTTCACTTCAACCGTGTGTACTGATTGAACACACACACATTTTTTGTATCTGAATTGTCAAGCACGTATTTTTTGTATTAATGATATTTTTAAAATTCTTTTTTTTTGTATCGAGTTTATTTTTTCAAATATTTTTTTGTACCATCTAGATTAATTGTAAGACTAGTTGTAAGAAAAAAGTTGTAAAACCACCGCTGCTAGAGTTTATTCGATCTGTAAGGTGCGGTTTTTTGAATTGATCAACGCAGAACCCCAGATAGGAAACCCCAGAGATAACGAAAGGTCCGTTGTTCAGGCCGATGCCGGCGAGCCGAGCGCAGGCGCCCTGGCGACGGCGACTGCTGGGTCAATCTTGGTTATCGGACTAGCGGCTGAGCATCGATTACCGACGATTGGTTGATCATTGGTGTTCAGCGAGTTACCGACCTCGCTAGTATTAGCATTGGCCCTTCTTCGGGCCACTAACAAACAGACGGCAATGAATAGAAGGCAGAAAAAAAATTTTTTGTAGTATTAATCTTCCTTTTTACGCTGCCGAAATTCCTCTGAGCTCGCAAATACGTAAACATTCGATTTCAGTCTCGCACGGTGCGTCTGTGAGGGGGCATCGTTCGCTCAAGCTAACCTTTATTTTAAACCATGAAGTCGTCGTCATATCGAGTGCAAAAGTGTCGAGCTCTAAAAAAAATTCGCGCTAAGCAAAACCAAGACCAAAATTTCATACGAAAGTTAACAAAGCCGGAAGTACGAAATTTATCAGAGCCGGAAACATCTAGTACTTCAAAGACAAAAGATTGTGTACCACCTAATAGTGTAGAGCGGCATTATGACAAAATCGTGGATCATAAAACTGAGGCTGATGAGTGTAACAACGACCCGGATATCTCTTCAAGTAATAAAAGTGTTCAAACCATTGGTGAACATCAAGATTTGAATGAGCCTAACAATGACTTGTTAATCCAAGTTCGTGAGGTTAATGACAATGTTGATTTACGCGAGAAGCTGCATCAGTGGGCACTGAAAAATATTGGCACGCTGCGACTCAATGTCATTTCTGAACTCCTAGTAATTCTGCGTGAAGAGGGACACACGTCATTACCGAAAACGGCAGAAACCCTACTAAACACAGTTCACAAAACCCCACTCGAAACTATGACATCAAATAAAGGCACTGACTGTCATTACGCTTATCTAGGTATCGAGAAATCTTTCAAAATTATTATCCCTCCAGACTATGAAAAGCTAGACATTTGTGTCGACGTTCATATCGACGGGATGTCTCCCTTCACTGACTCTGATATTCAAATCTGGCCGATTTCATTTAAAATTGTCGATAATGACTATACTTCTAAACCATTCGTGATCGCGATTTATTGTGGAGATTCTAAGCCTAAAAATGTAAATGATTTTTTAAAAGATTTTGTGGAAGAGGTCATAAATTTGAAGAAAAATCGTCTAGAGATAAATGGACGAAAGTACACCTTCAAAATACTACACTCATTGCTGACTCACCCGCAAGAGCCTTTGTCAAATGCTGCAAGGTGCCTAATTCCTTTTATGCGTGCGAAAGGTGCACGACACGCGGCGTCACTAAGTCGAAGCGGCGTGTATATCCGGAGATTGACTGTTGCCCCCGCGATAAAGAATCCTTTCGAGAACAACGACAAGCTGAACATCACACAGGAACCTCACTGCTGTTGGAAATACCTGATTTTGATCCGATAATTGATGTTATTCTTGATGTGATGCATTTATTATATCTTGGATTGATGAAATTGCTTAAGATATCCAGCATTTCTTATTGGCACACACAGCATGTCGTATACTCAATGATGAGCAATTAGTTCTAACTCATTCACTGTACGCGAAAAAATTATTACGCTAATTTTTTTACATGCTGCCGTCTTTGTATGGAATAGAATCCCAGTCCTTGAATATGCATAATTTACTACACCTCGCGGATGATGCTATCAAATTCAAAGTCAGTCTGAGTGAAATTTCGGCCTTCTGGGGTGAGAATTTTATCGGATATTTCAAGAGTCTAATTAAATCTCCCAATAAACCGTTAACGTAAATCATAAACCGGCTGAAAGAATTACGGGAAAGTGATGAATTCCAAATGAGAAAAAGACACGTGTTGAGTGATTGCGTCATTGATCTAAAAATGGAATCAGTCACTTACAACGACACGCAATGGAAGCCTTTGGAATCATTTAAAATTCATGGTGTTACACTCACGTCGTCTCATCCAAATAACGCAATTATGCTCAATGATTGAAAAGTTTGATAGTTTGAAAAGTTTTTTCCATAGAAAGAATTTTATTGCAGGACAAATTACACGAAAAAAAATATCAGTCCTCTGATATTATGTTGCAAGGTCACACTGCAGTGGTCGGCGAGGCTTTCAGCTATCCGACTGTGTCGACCGATGTCGGAGTTACTTAGCCTAGAAAATTTTTCACCCAAGACAGATTATTATCCAATTAGTAGATTTGAACGTAAATGTGTTCGTTTACATGTCGGTAATAGACAGTATGCAATCAAGATGTTACATTTGTAAATTTTTTTTTACTTTGTGTATATTTAAGATGATATTCTACTTGTTTTTTGTGTCACAATATTGGACTGTCGGCTGGGACATACAATACATATTTTGCCGGTGCATTTGTATAGACCCGTAATTGTTAGTGTGCATACACACACACCGCGCGTCATTAAAAGCAGCAAATCCTTTGTGTGCGTGCAACGTGCCCATGCTTCCCCCACCACGACGTCTCCCGCCAACTCGACGCGCACGGCGATCATCTTTTGGTTTGGCATACAGTCGTGCGTCTTTGTGGTAGCCGCGTGGATTACTGTAGCGTAGAAAACATAACCTCAGTGACGATTGCCAAGCGCACAATTCCAGTGAATTTTTGATAAATATGACAGAACCACTGTGGGCAGTTGTGCAATTCACAAAATAAAAAAAAAAAAGCAGCTGCTAGATCTTGATGTGGTGGTTTACGCGTGGATTGATCTCATCGATGGGAATTACATGTGCAAATATCCACCAGAGGAACAGTATGACCACCGAGACAAATGTGTGAAAGAGTTGAAGGAAGCAGATAAAGACTGGGCTGCGTATGAAGTCATCATATTGTCTACATGTAGTAAGTATTTTTTCAGCCGCCAATATAGTATTTATAGGTTCGAATTCTCATTGTCAACATTGTGCTCTTCGTAGAAACTCTAGAAAAAGCCAACAAGCGGATGAGAAGGGCCTACACGACTCGGGACATCGATAGTGATGCATCTAGAGATGTGGAATGACGGTCATTTTTATTTTTCGTCACGTCAGAACTAAATGACTGTCATTTGACAGTCAATTGACGTCATTTTTACATCTCCTCGGTCACATTTTTAATCATTTTCTAGGTGTAAATTAAATACACTAAATAGTTGTGAAATGACAGTCAAATCCTCCTCGGTCACATTTTTAGTCATTTTCTAGGTGCAAATTAATTTTCAAACAAAATTTTTATCCGTTTTGGCCAGGGATCAATGTGGTTAATATTATTATTAAATAATGCTGCAAAATAATATACATAATTCTAAATAAATGAATTACTCAGACTCGAAACCTCTAATAAACTGTAAAGTTTATTCTATAAAATACAGTGTTGATTTCTAGAGTTTAATGTGTGATAATAATATCTTTGTATTGTTTTAATACTTTAGGTTATCATCACGTTTAAGACTTACGATTAGATTTTTCTCGAAAGGAACAACATATATTGCATACTTAAACAATGAACATATAAAGATATTTCTTATCTAAATCACATTGTTTCTTTGAGAGCAAAATACTTCAACACTATTCATCATCTTCGACGTCAGATTCGTCATGAATATTTTCTTTTTCCTCAGGATCATCAACTTGGCTCAGATCAAGTGCGCTTGATATATGCTTTAATTTATCTGAGTTGAGTAATTTGCTATTGTGAGCTATGTATGTTATCATGCCAGCTCTCTGCGCAGTCAGACGATTTCTCTTACTAGAAGGTATCCAGCCATGAGTTGAAAATGATCGCTCTGTTGCTACCGACGTTGGTGAACAGTTTAGAATTTCGACAGCAAGTTTGCTTAGTTGTGTACTTCCGCACATAGCTTTCCACCACTTCACAGCAGGAATTGACTGCGATGATCGCTGGATGTACTCTTCCTGGAAGATCCCTTCCTTGAGTTTATAATCAGCGATTTCCATCAGAATACTCTCTCCAGATAAGTGGAATTTCGGTGCTAATTGAAACATGAATCGACAAGCTTGAGTGTCCTCGGCTTCACTCAAATCAGCTCCTCTAGTGGATGGATCCAGAATATTGGCTGCCAGATGAATAGGTCGAAGTGTCATTTCCTTCCTCAGTTCCAGACGAGAGAATATTTGGTCAATTTCATCATGGCTCAAAGGCAGAAGAGCGCCATTAAATTCCATCTCAAAATGATTTTTCAGCTCCGTGAATGCAGTGCAGACTTGACTCATTTGGGGATCATCTGCTTCCAATTTTCCAATCCACTTCGCGATAGGTCGGATCAAAGACAACATTTTTACAAGTAGAATCCAAAACTCTTCGTCGAGAATAGTTTTTTTTACTGTAGCACTCAGATACTTGACAACTTTCGGTGAAATTGCCAAAGCTTGTAAATTGTGCTTATTTAGCAACAAACTGTCGAAGCATATTACTGTAGAACCAAAGCGAGTCTTCGCAGGATTTTTCAAAGTGACTTTTGAGGTGCTGTCTTCAGTCTTCTTGACTTTGGATTTCTCGTAATACAGCACATAGCATATGCCCATTTTTCACCTCATTGACGATCAATTTAGAGGAAGTAAGTGTCTTTGCCATAGATGGAAACTTTGTGATGTCCTCGAGCAGTAAATTTAAAGTATGTGCCACACATCCGTAACATGTGATGTTTTTATACTGCTTAGATATGATAGACCAGGCAGCTTGCATGGCTGATGCATTATCAGTGCATATTGCCATCACTTTTCCCTCACCAATCGAATCTATCACGTCAGCAAGTTGAGTTGCAATATACTCTGCTGTTGCGGAATTTGTTCCCGTCGGCTTTGTCGTGTAAAACACCGGCAATGGTGTCGTGACTGTAACATTCATGATCCCTTCTTGTCTCACGTTGGACCAGGCATCAGTTTGAATACCAACAGTCGTTGCGTTTGTGAATCGCAAATTCACCTCGGTTTCAACAGCTTCATACACATGTTTCAACAAACTGTTGGATAATACATACCGAGAATGAGGGTTGAATGTTGGACGAAGGTAATTGAGGAACGATCTCCAATGACGGTTCTTAGTAATCAGCAATGGAGTTCCGGAAGTGAAAATCGCTGTAGCCATAAGCAAGTTGGCTTCTTGTTACTTTTTGGCAGACATTTTATCGCAAAATCTTGCAATATCTCGATTGTGCAAGTCTCTAGCAACAGCAACATCATTCGTGGAGGCTGAACTTCTCACAGAACTTGCTGAAATGACTGACGAACTGCTCTCTGAGTCATCTCCCGAGTCATCAGATGAAAAATCATGAGACGTCTTAGGTATTTTTTGCTTAGCTTTTTTGTTCTAGAGATTGGCCTTGATTAAATTGCGTAAATGGTCCGGAGAAGATTTGCAATCCTCTATCAAATGTCGAATCATCCTTGTGACGTGTCTTGCATAAATTTTTTGGCAAAAATTGCACATGTATGGCGACATTTTTTGGTTAGGTTGACGTGGAACCAACTTAAAGTTAGAGTTAACCAGGGTTTTCTTCCAACGCATCTGTAAAATACCATTTATTTTGGTTATATCTACATTCTCCGACAGTAATAAACTATTATAAATTTGAAAATTTACTTACGTTTCTCGAAAATTGGCAAATGTTACCGATGAACTACCAAGCCACCAAGTGGAGCTGAGAGAGTATGAATGTATTTGAGAGAAAAAATCTGTAATTGGTCCTATACTTGTATGTGCACGCGGCAATTGGCAAAAATTGGCCAATGAAATACGACGAGACTAACGACAAGACAAGACTGACGAGTTACGAAGTATTTGCCTGTCAATATCTTAATATTTTTTAGGCATCTAATTAGTTGTGAATTGACTGTCAATTTTTGTTGCGTCATATTTGTGTCATCTTCAGACTCGATTTTTCTTGACCCGTGGTCACAAATTTAACATTTGTCAATTGACAGTCAGATGACGGTCAATTGACGGTCAAATGACTGGTCAGTTTTTAGACTCACATTACTAGATGCATCACAGCCAGGGATGCCAGTTGTTTTAGGTGAAAAAGCAATTACAAACGCTTTTGCCGAGATTTCGACGATGACCCATCAACCTGACCTCGGTGCAAGTACCTCTGACGGCGTCAATCGTATTCAGCAGGCACCAGCTGCGGTAGATGATTACCGCAACATCACTGTGATCGCCACCGAAAACATAATTCAAGGTAAAAAAAATTAAATAAATAAAAAAAATTTTTAACATTGTTCTACCATTTGATGTTACAGAATATGCCACAGTTGAATACATCAACGAAAAATTTGATAGATTGATGGAGGAAATTCGTAGACTAAAAGATAGCCAGGAAAATGTAAAGCGATGTTTACTGTACGAATTGAACAACCAAGTGGGCTACATCCGCGACATTGTCGCTGAATAAATTCGTAGACTAAAAGATAGCCAGGAAAATGTAAAGCGATGTTTACTGTACGAATTGAACAACCAAGTGGGCTACATCCGCGACATTGTCGCTGAAGCTGTTACCCCAGGAATACCCGTGAAAACTTTTTTCAAAGCACGAGAAGTTCTGGGCTGGGAATTGCCAATCAAAACAGAGGAGGAATTCGACCTGTTCAAGGCGGAGCTAAAAGATAATGTCTACTTTTTTCAAAGCACGAGAAGTTCTGGGCTGGGAATTGCCAATCAAAACAGAGGAGGAATTCGACCTGTTCAAGGCGGAGCTAAAAGATAATGTCCATCAAGTCAGACCATCAAGTCAGAGTCAATTCAATGTGAAAATGATTTTTTCAAAAGATTCCCGTTTTTTTTCTGTTTTTTTTTTTTTTTTCTCGTCAAAAGTCTCTTTCCGTTAACTATACTTTATCACTTGCATTTTATGAGCGGCAGAGCGCAGCTTTGGTGGATTAGTCGGCCTTGCTTCTTGGTCATACACACCCCTTTAAAATCGTCTTTTTCCTCTTTTTCTTACGGTTTTTGAAAAAAGAACACTTTTTTCCACTCGATTTAGTCGGCCTTGCTTCTTGGTCATACACACCCCTTTAAAATCGTCTTTTTCCTCTTTTTCTTACGGTTTTTGAAAAAAGAACACTTTTTTCCACTCGATTGCACGAAGTCAAAGTCCGTGGCGACGGTTTTTTTTACAAAATTTCCTTCTTTTCTGCACTTTTCCCTCGTTAATACTTCTTCTATCGACAGTATTTTATTACCAACACTCTGTCAGCGCTTGACGGTTTTTTTTACAAAATTTCCTTCTTTTCTGCACTTTTCCCTCGTTAATACTTCTTCTATCGACAGTATTTTATTACCAACACTCTGTCAGCGCTGAGGCGCAGTTTCGGTGTGTTACTAAAATCAGAAACAAGGCTCTCCATAACATTGACAACCACGTGACAGTATTTTATTACCAACACTCTGTCAGCGCTGAGGCGCAGTTTCGGTGTGTTACTAAAATCAGAAACAAGGCTCTCCATAACATTGACAACCACGGTACAATAAACAACTGTTCAGAGAAAAAATATTTGTTGTAGTTTAAAAGTGCAGTACACGTGTTGAAAATGCCGAAAGAGCGGAACGGATGGATAGAAGTTGTTTTAATCCTTATAACAAATTTTCTTCTCGTAAGTTTCCACATTTTTCCCGTTACACGTGTTGAAAATGCCGAAAGAGCGGAACGGATGGATAGAAGTTGTTTTAATCCTTATAACAAATTTTCTTCTCGTAAGTTTCCACATTTTTCCCGAGGGAATACTTTAGAAACTATGTATTAAGATGAGAATATGCTATTTTTGTTTTAATCCTTATAACAAATTTTCTTCTCGTAAGTTTCCACATTTTTCCCGAGGGAATACTTTAGAAACTATGTATTAAGATGAGAATATGCTATTTTAGACAATCGTAGGGGGATTGATTTACGTCTATTTCCTGCGGATCATGCTAGACGGTAATAGGAACTTTGTATTAAGATGAGAATATGCTATTTTAGACAATCGTAGGGGGATTGATTTACGTCTATTTCCTGCGGATCATGCTAGACGGTAATAGGAACTTCTTCATTTTTTCCACTTGTTTTTTGTTTTTTGTTTTTTGTTTTTTGTTTTTTTTTGTTTTTTTGTTTCATTTTTTCCACTTGTTTTTTGTTTTTTGTTTTTTGTTTTTTGTTTTTTTTTGTTTTTTTGTTTGTTTTGTTTTTTTTTTTCTATAAGAACTTGTAATAAAAACTATAAATATATTTTCAGGCAGCAAAAGGTTAGTCGGCCTTGCTTCTTGGTCATACACACCCCTTTAAAATCGTCTTTTTCCTCTTTTTCTTACGGTTTTTGAAAAAAGAACACTTTTTTCCACTCGACTGCACGAAGTCAAAGTCCGTGGCGACGGTTTTTTTTACAAAATTTCCTTCTTTTCTGCACTTTTCCCTCGTTAATACTTCTTCTATAGACAGTATTTTATTACCAACACTCTGTCATGACGGTTTTTTTTACAAAATTTCCTTCTTTTCTGCACTTTTCCCTCGTTAATACTTCTTCTATAGACAGTATTTTATTACCAACACTCTGTCAGCGCTGAGGCGCAGTTTCGGTGTGTTACTAAAATCAGAAACAAGGCTCTCCATAACATTGACAACCACGGTACAATAAACAACTGTTCAGAGAAAAAATATTTGTTGTAGTTTAAAAGTGCAGTACACGTGTTGAAAATGCCGAAAGAGCGGAACGGATGGATAGAAGTTGTTTTAATCCTTATAACAAATTTTCTTCTCGTAAGTTTCCACATTTTTCCCGAGGGAATACTTTAGAAACTATGTATTAAGATGAGAATATGCTATTATTATTAAGATGAGAATATGCTATTAAGATGAGAATATGCTAGACAATCGTAGGGGGATTGATTTACGTCTATTTCCTGCGGATCATGCTAGACGGTAATAGGAACTTTTTCATTTTTTCCACTTGTTTTTTGTTTTTTGTTTTTTGTTTTTT